>CAMOHE010055075.1:0-41401 GCA_946598075.1 Artocarpus hirsutus
CCGAATTTGGTTCTGTTTCGAATTTTGGAGACCTTATCTGATAAGGAATGACCCTAGACCCAACCTCTATAAATAGGGAGTGAGTCTAATAAGTTATTCATAGATCAATAAACAGATCAATAGAGAGATTAAGAGTGATACTCTACTGGTGAGAATCTGAAACTCCCTGAGAGCTCTTGTTCACAAATCACGAACACTAGCTTTGGGTTCTCTCAATTGATTGGAAGGAGAGTCACCTTCAGGAAGATCTGTACGTGTGAGCCCACACTCACTCCGATCGTGGATAGAGAATAGCAAAGAAGACCAGTTGGTTGAGGCTCTTCTGGAACGTTACTTCTCTACACAGACTTCGGGAGCTTTTCGGCGTATACAAGGTCAGTAAGATCAGGTTAATTTATACATATAGCATGTCAAACTTGTGTTTTGGAAAATACTCTGATTTAAAATTTTTAAAATTCCACTACGTATTATTTTTCCATCACCTTCTCCAGTCTGAAATCCTAGGTGAGCACTCCTGATCGGGAAATTCCTCTTGATGTGTCCTGGCTGCTAGCAATAATGATAGTGAAAGCTGTAAGGGTTGCTGCGCCCGCTGCTGGATGAATTGCTGTTGCCGCTATTCATGCCACCCTACTTGCTCTTTCCCAGAGTTGGTCGACTACTGACGCTCCTCCTGTCGCTCCTCTGTGGTCCTCCTGATGCCTTAGCTCGATTCTCACAGTATTGTGCGTAATCACTCTCCACTGATATTGTTGATGACATAAGCTCTCCAAAATTCCCAAGTCGTAGAGCAACTATCTGTCGTCGAATAGGGGCTTTGAGTCCGTCCTGGAATTTGATGCACTTCTCACGCTCCGATGCCACTACTGAGGGAGCAAACTTGGCCAATTCATTAAACTTCGCTTCGTATTCCCTAACTGACATATCCCCTGCTGTAACCTATAGAATTCTGCAGCCTTTTAATCCATGTACCCCTACGGAAAGTACCTATCATAGAACAGCTCCTCGAACCTGTCCCAATCAGTATTACCACTATTCTCCAGATGCTTTGCTTGCTTCCACCAGGTATTAGCACCACCTTCAAACTTATATGATGCGAATTCCACGTGATACACTGTTGGCACACCAAGCGTATCCAAGTGTTTCATGATCGAGTCTAACCAATATTCTACCACCTGCGGGTCCCCAGTTCCATCAAAGGTCGGTACTGACGCATGCCAAAATTCCTTAAAGTACGTATGCCGACGACTAGCCTCAGAATCATCAGGTCTTGCCCTTGCTGCCATCTGCCAAAATGTAGCAAACATAGCCCTCATCATGCCCTCATCGTTTCCAAACTCGGCATCCGCTGTCGAGCGATGTCTAGGTGCCATTCTCTTACTTTTGAAAACAAAATTTGGACTGTCAGTGGTATCTCATTGTCGTACCTATGTGTGCACAATTCCCAAGTTTCATAACCTTGTGCTCTGATACCATTCTGTCACGCCCTGGAGTACAGGAGGTGACATGGTAGATTAATTAGGTTAATTAAATAAGGATTTAATTAAAAACAAGGTTTTAGAATTTGATTTGTAAATAAAAAATGAGATAATTTTAAAATCGTTTGAATATAATAAATTACGGAAATAAAATAAACCATCATAATAGTTAAGCAAATAAAAAAAAAGAACATTAAAAATATTTAAATATGAGGTGGAACGAATATGGGTCCCACTGGCCCACATATTGTGCACACACATGTAGTACTGACAATATTATAATACAACCATAGTCCATAATGAAAGAATAAGTTAAGATCTTATATGCCTTGATTTATTGTACTACAACCTACCCAAATCTTCTACTGGTCGTAAGTCCGGTCAGCGGACTCTTCTCCAATCCTAAGCTGATATCCACCTATGGGTAAGATTTTAAAACAATAAAAACATGAACAAAAGGCTCGATAGGACTATATCTTAAAATAAACAGATAAATATTCTAATAGAACTTTCTTAATAAATAAATAATTAAATAAATCAAATATGTATTTACATTTAATAAAATTCCATTGAAAATAGTTTGTCAAGAGTACCTTTTTAATTCTCTTGGGCAAACTAATTATTCACCACCGAAGTGGCCCAACTGGGTTTCAGGACCTGCCCCCAAGGTTGTTCACTACACAACCCAATCTTTGTTATGGCATCATGCCCATACATCTTTCTTTAATTATTAAAATCTCTGTTTACCGAATATAGTCATTTACATTCTTTATGAAGTTCATTATGAACATTTCTCAATCATTCATCGAAAACATTTAGTAAAAATCCATTTTTGGCTTAAATCATTTTGAAATAGGGCTACCAAAGAAAAGGGGTAGAAGTCCTTCCTCAATATCCATGTCGGTGTCCTACACCGTAATCCCTGTTCGCTATACGTTAGCTCCTCGGATCCACGCACAAATCCTAAACGCATAGTAACTTAGTTCATTGGAATCTAATCTGAGGTTTCCTATGTGATCAAATCATCTCATGGTGTCCTAGTGTGCCATTTAGGTCTATAAAGTTGGAATTTCATTCGGGGTTCAAAACAGTAAAAATGGGTGAAAAATCACAAAATTGAGTTATGTTCGATCGGCCTGCCGGTCCCCATAGTTCGGCCGACCGAACTGAACAGTTCGGCCTGCCGGAAGACCAAGTCCAGTCAGTCGAACTTTTTCAGGTTTGGCCTATCGGTCAGATGAATCCGGCCTGCCGAAGATCAAGTTCGGCCTGTCGATCTGGGAAATTCTAGAAATTTCCACGCACGGGTTCTCAGCCTTCTAAACCCAAATCTTTAATCCAACCTGTTTTTCTCAGTTCTCAGACATGGAAAATCATCATAAACAATAGAAAATCATAGCAGAACACTTTTTAATGGATTAAAACAAGTTTTAAACAAGATTTTCACAAAAATCCAAAAATAGAGAAAATAGAGGAAAAATGAAAAATCTTGATTTCAATCCGTTTTTGATCAAACAAAGTTTCAATTATAGTTATTCTAGGTTACTCTAACCTAGATTGAAGCTTTTTTAAGCTCAAAATTGCTTATATTTCAAAATGCAAGAAAATTTGAAAAATAAAAAAACTTTTGAAATTCAGAAACTAACCTCGAATCGAAACTTTAAAACGATGATTTTGTTGTTGAATCTCGTTCTTGAGCCTTTAATCTACTAACCCGAAGCTTGAAATAAAATTTTGTTTCAAAATTTTGGGAGAGAATGGGAGAGAGAGAGAAAACCGTGAGAGATAGAGAGAGGAGAGAGAGAGTGAGGCGAGAGTGAGAGTAAGGAGAGAGAAAAGAGTGAAATAAATAGAGGAAGAGAGAGAAAAGTGGTTGCACAAGACTGCGTGCAACTACACATTATTTTCAAATCAAATTGTTTCATTGAAATTTAAATTAACAATTAAAAACAATTTAGAATAATTAAAAATTATTAAGAGAGTAAAATAACACAAGGTTACTAAATTTTCACAAAATAATCAAATTAAATTTAAAATGCTCATTATGGCACACTAATCCACCATTTAGCATTCTAATATCATTTAATTAACTTCGGGGTGTTACAGTTTAGTTGATGGACTTTTAAGATTTAAACCATGACACGTTAACTTTATTATTTTATAAATTTTCTATCGCATTTGAAACTTTTAAACTCGTTTTGAACGAAACTTTTGTAACAGTTTGGCTTACCGACCATTACTGATTAGACTGCCGAAGAGTTTAATCTGCCTGCCGGTTGCCATGCATTGGCTTGCCAAATTTATTGATTTTAAAACCCCATTTTGCAAAGCCTTAGAAGGCCTGCCGATGGACGACCTTCAGATTGCCGGTCAAGTTCGGCTTCCGAAGTCACAAGTTCGACATGCCGAACTGTGTAAGAAATTTTGAATTTAATATTTGGTAAGATAAAATATTTAAAGAATGTTTATAAATGAGTAATATGTTGATGTATAATTATATATATATATATATATATAATTTCATGGATCCTGGGTTATGTTCTTAATTAACCTTTTTATTTAAATAGTTTATCTTATAAATAAAAGTATTACGAAATGAAGGTAACGGCATCTGTAACGTCCGTATAGGGGGCATTACATGGCTATAGGCGAAAAGGTTTTCTCATAATCAATTCCTTTCATTTGCATGTATCCCTTAGCTACTAATCTAGCATTATAGGTTTCGACTTTTCCATCTGCTTCTCTATTTCTCTTGTAGATCCATTTACACCCTATGGGTTTTACCCCTTCATGAAGATCTATAAGTTCCCAGTGTTCATGGCTTATGTCCAAAGTTTTGAATCAACATCCTCCATAGCCTCTTTGTAAATGTAAAGATCCTTGTCATGTTCATCCGGTTCAGCCAAAAAGGCCTCACCATTGAACATATACCTCTTGAGTTAACGCTTAATCCTCCCACTATGCCAAAGCCCTTTAGGTTGTTGTTCGGTTTGGTTTTTCTACATTGATTGGGTTGGTTTCTACTGGAACCCTTAGGGTGATTGAATCACTCCACAACTCTTCAAATATGACTTTACTTCGAGGCTTAAAGTCATTTATATAACTTTCCTATATAACTTGCCTCAAGGAAAGTTATATTTGTAGAAACCACGACTTTATTTTCCTTTGGGTTATAAAAATAACGCCCTTTAGGAAAGTTATGTTTGTAGAAACCACGACTTTGTTTTCCTTTGAGTTACAAAAATAATGCCCTTTAATCCCTTTTCGATATCCTACAAACACATAAATTTTGAAACATGCTTTCAACTTATTCACTTCCTTATACAGGACATGAGCTGGATGTCCCAATATGCAAATATGGGTTAAGGATGTCTTCTTCCCTGTCCACAACTTGTGAGGAGTTTTAGGAACCGATTTTAAAGGCACATTGCTTAAAAGATAACATGCGGTTTGTAGTGAATATCTCCAAAAGGATAAAGGTAATGGTGAATAACTCATCATAGACCTAACCATGTCTCACAAAGTCCTATTCCTTCTCTCATCTATGTCATTCTGCTATGAAGTGCCTGGCACAGTCAAATGGGATAAAATCTCATTCTCTAATAAGTGTTCTAAGAACTCATCAATGAGGTATTTACCACCTCGATTGGATCAAAATGCCTTTATGGGTTTACCTAATTGCTTTTCCAATTTAGCCCAAAACTCCCTAAACTTGTCAAAAGTTTCGCTTTTATGATGCATTAGGAAGACATACCCATATCTTAAGTAATCATCAATAAAAGTGATGAAGTTCTCATAATCTCCTTGTGCCTAGATGTTCATGGGACCACAAATATCTCCATGCATAAGTTCCAAAATCCCTTTGACTGTGTTGCCCTTAGACTCAAATGGTATTTTGCCCTTCAAACAAGATTTACATTGCGGTATATATTCCACATTTAAGTGACTTAAAGATCCATCCCTTACCAATCTTTGAATCATATTCAGGCTAATATAACCTAATCACAAATGCCAAATATAGGTCTTGTTAGAGTGAGAAGTCTTAAGTCTTTGAGAGTTATTATCATTAACCTTAGTGTTAAGCAGTAAGTCCCTCTTAGGTTTGATAAAATATAGATTGTTTTGCATCCGTTCATCACAGATAAAAAATTTGTTTTTACAAATCACTATTTTATTATCAAAAGAAACTGAATAAGAATCTTTAAATAAACAAGCTATAAATATTAAATTCCTTTTTTAAATCTAGGAACATAAAAACAATCTCACAAAACTAAAATCCTATAATTATCAAAATAAAGATGGACGTCTCCCACTGATTCAACCAACACCAAGGATCCATCGCCCATCCGAAGTGTGTAGTTCTTCATTCTGCACAAACATAATTAGTTGCTCTAAAATCTATGACCTAAGTGTCACTCGATTCCTCAACTAAACAAGTTTCAATAACCAAAAGATCACACCTACCTCCTCGAGAAAGGAAGTCTTTGCAATTCTTCTTTATGTGCTGACCTTCCCATAGTAAAAGCACTGTAGCTTCTTTGAGTTCTTCTTTTTCTTCTTCTTCTTTTCGGTGTTTGCAGGAATAGAAGATTTCTCGTTCTTAGCCTTTTGCTTCCTTCCATTCCCAAGGTTAGGATTGGAACCGAATATAGCTGCCAAGTTAGCCTCGCCATCCGTAGGAGTTTCTTTAATCAGATTTTGAACTCTTGTAACCAATTTATTAGTTCCATCAAGGTCACATTCTATCTATAATTATACGAAGCTCTAAATGGAATGAACTCCTTTGATAGAGTCTCAAAAACCATAGTCATCTATGACTCGACATCGATATCAACTCCATGGGCTTGAGCCTCAAAAGGTAACCCATGACTAACATCATATGCTCTTTCGCTGGAGTACCTAATTTTTGTTTGCAGTTCAAAAGTTTCCAAAGTGCCCCTTGCTGTTTTGTTATGGCTTGGCCTCCAAACATATCTTCAAGTTTATCCATGATCTACTTAGTAGTCTCATAATCTTCATGTTGAGCCTACAGCATGTTATTCATGCTAGCCATAACATAATAGCGGGTCTGATCGTTAGCATCTTTCCAGCAATCATATGCTTGCTCATTAATGGATTCCCAAAAAGGTTTAGGAGGGCACGGTGTTGTGAGCATAAATTTTAATTTCTCAAAGGAAAGGATGATATTCAGGTTCCTTTTCCAATCATTATAATTCTCACCAAATAATTGGTTTTTATCATATATCAAAGATAAAGAGTTTTTAGACATTTTGATCCGCAATAAAGATTCATTTACCAAACATAAGCAAACATTCCATAACAGTTTAGTAGGATAACACAATCAAGTAAGCATACAATTGTGTTTATATGTTAAAACCTTGAAAAGATTACATCCTTACAACGAAAATTCCTAACTCAAAATTTAACAAGCCTCCTAGGTGAGACTTGCCATATTCAATTGGAAACTCAGATCTCCTTCGATTAATATATGTCATCTAGGACCCGTTTGATCCAGCGTACATCAATAATCATTTTCTTTGGCTATTAATTTTATTAACAAAGCTCATAGGGGAGGTTAATAATAAAATTAACTTGAGTATACAATCATCAATTCAACTATTTTATCCATGATCTATAATTGCCACCTAGGGGTGTGCAATGATAGATCATGCTAAAATAAATTATCCTTTCGGAGGTCCAACCTGGTATGATGAAATTCCTTCCTAGGGGTCGGGACTACCATGTGTAACTTACGAACCAACGATGGAAGCTGTAGGTCCATTCTTTGAAAACCTTCTCCCACTTAATCTTTTAAAAAACCAAGGTTTTCTTTTAACACATGCATGAACAATATGCATGGCAAATCATATTATAATGCAGACAAGCAAAGCAATCATGCAAAGCCATAAGCAAAATAATAGTAAACAACCGTAATACTATGGTTCTATCCTAGAGAAAAGAAATTAAAGATTATAAGAGATCAATCAAAGCATATTATCGATTCTTCATCCTTGTATCTTCAAGTTGTATCCGTCTTCATGTGGTACCCATCTTCAAGACTTCAATCCCGCATATATCAAGTACTTCACTTTTTTGGTCATCCTAAAACTTCACGTTCCTCAAAATTGTCTCAAAAATAAAATCAAAAACTGCACCACAAAACAATTTTTTTCTAAAAAAACCACAGCTCCCTACCAGCCTACCGATCTGTGTGATTGGCTTGCCAGTCATGACCATCGGCCTGTTGAACTTAGCAACTTAACTTGCAACCAGAGCTGGTTGAATCCTGCCCCACAGACGGGCTACCAAACTGGAAGTTTGGCCTGCTAGCCTACAACCATGGGCCTGCTAACTGAGGGTTCAGCCTGCCGACCGAGCTGAATTCACGTTTTCCAAAAAAATAGTTTTTACATAGTTTTTCAATTTTATTTTCAACAATTCAAAAAGAAAAAAAATTTAGAGACCCAGGAAAAAAACAATGGAACTACTATCATCCATCTTCTAAATCTATCTTTACTCCGAATAATTATTTAATTACAAAATTTTTAGAAATTTAAAATTAAATAATAATTCTAAATAGTGATAATAGACCGACATCTAATTATATGAAAAACTTAGCTACAAATTCTAACATCTAAGGAACCATAACCGGCATAAATTAATTAATTAACAAATAATTAAATAATAATTTAATCAACCATAATTAATTAATAGACATTCACCAAATAACCTCATGACAACATTTAAATCTATAGAAATCCTAGATTGTAAACTCTCTAAAAAATTAAATTCAAGTATAAGAGAGATCAAGATCACAAAATATATATATAACATGATCACAAACTCTTAAATTTACGTAAAAGTTATAGCTCTTATACTAATTGTTGAAAAACAAGTACGTAGTAGAATTTTAAAAATTTTAAATCAGTATTTCTAAAACACAACTTTGACATGCTATATATATAAACTAATCAAATCTTACTAATCTTTGTATGCTAAAGAACTCTTGCAATTAGTGAAGGGAAGAACGCTCCAAAAGAGCCTCAACCAACTTGTCTTCTTTGCTATTCTCTATCCATGATCGGAGTGTGTGTGGATACACGTCGTATAGCTCTTCTCTGATGACTCTCCTTCTAACCAATTGAGAAGACCTAGAGCCAAGGTTCATGATTGTGAACAATAGCTCTCAAGGAGTAGGTTAGGCCCAAGGTTATTTATTATTAGATAAGCCCTCAAAAATTTGAATCTAAATCAACTTCTGATAAAATCGCATCAAAAACACGTAATTAGATTATCGTTAGATAGGCTTGTCGAACTTACTCCATCAGCAAGCTGAACTAACAGATCGGCCTGCCGAACTTGTAATAATACGATCCTTAAAAATCTTTTATTTTCCACTCAAAACTCTTTGAATAGAGCCTCAATTTTAATTCAAATGACCCAATAGAGAAGTTATCTCATCAAAATAGTCATATCTTGGTAATCTCATAGAAAATAAAATATTTTCGATAATTCAACAAGTTATCTTGAATTAATTTATAAAATTAATTCTATCGATAAACAGACATAAATTATCTGATCTTATCGAATTTTAGCCAATCTAATAATTTAACATAAGTCACCAATTTAGTAGAAAAGTATGTCGTATCGTTACAAGATTTATTATGAGCTAGCAAAGGAGACCTGATAGACCTATATAGTTCAAGCTTCGATAATTATAAAATATAATATCCTAGATACACTATTTATAATTATCAATTCTAATATTACTCCACTAAAAGCTTAGAGCGACATTCTCAAATTATATAAAATTTCAAAGCTTCAAATTAGCTAAGTGTCCATGACATATCATAATGTGTTGTATCCCCATAAGATAGTCATAATCAGCTTAAGAATAAATTCTATATTACATTCTCGACTATTTTTATCTTACGTTTTGTTATCTCACTATTGAAAAACTTATTATCAAAGGACAGTATACCATTCGGTTACACCTATGCATCTAAATGGTTGAGTGCTCCAGTTTTTCAATTACAGATAATGTATATAAGAGAATATCATTGACTCCACTAATGGAGTTATGGATTCCCTATCTATGAATAACATGTCTACACTGTCAAGAGTCATGTCTCTAACATGCCGGTATACATACCACCACAAAGTCAAGATATCACCTTTTGCTACATCAAAAGACATAAGATGAGATAACAGGCCCATTAGTAATTTCAGGATTAAGATACAGGACACATGATTTTCTAAAGTGAATTGGTTTGAATAGATGGAATTATTACTTCAAATCAATTCCACTTTATGTCCCGATCTAATAAATTATCATCTATGACAATGTACCAATGTTTCTACTCGTAGGGTCCAACTCCAATGGCCAAGACAAGCCATCTCCCATCAGCGATATGGACAACCTAACAATCTTAGCATGAATAAAGCATCCAACTGTATTCCCTTGATTGCAGATCTTGTGATTTCGACTGTCACCTTTAGAATCATGTCTTCTGCATAATCTGTCCATCATATGCTTGATTCTTAAAGGTTTAAACTGATAGCCTCATACTTCTATTTACTTAACATATATTCAACAAAGAACAATAAATAAATTCTTTATTGATAAAATGTCTTCAAAAACATATTACAACATTTTACTCCTCAAAGCATACACATCTAAAATGTAGGATATCTAAAAAGGACAAAAAGGGGTTATTTTAATAATCCAAAAGAAAATATAGTCGCGATTTAAACGAATGCAACTTTCCTTAAGGAAAGTTTCATAAACGACTTTAAGCCTCGTAGTAGAGTGGTACTTATGGAGTTGGCAAATGATTTGATCACTCCAGAGTTCTAGTTGAAACTAATCCAATCAACGTAGAAAAACCAGTCCAACAACAACCTAGGGAGCTTCAACGTAGTGCAAGGATCATACGTCAACCTGAGAGGTATATGATCAATGGTGAAGCTTACTTGGTTAAACTGGTTAAACATGACAGGGATCTTTATACTTACAAAGAGGCTATAAAAGATGTTGATTCAAAGCTCTAGCAAAGCTCTGGATAGAAACTATGAATAATGAGATGAAGTCTATGAAGACTAATCAAGTCTGGGAGCTTGTAGACCTTAGCAAAGACATAAAACCCATAGGGTATAAGTGGGTCTACAAGAGGAAGAAAAGTGCAAATGAGAAAGTCAAGACCTATAAAGCTAGACTAGTGGCAAAGGAATTCATGCAAAAGAAAGGAATCGATTATGAGCAAACATTTTTGCCTGTGGCCATGCTTAAGTGCATTCTTATTCTCTTGTCCATTGTGCTGCTCTCGATTATGAGATTTGTCAAATGGATGTCAAGATAATTTTTTTGAATGGCTATCTTGATTGGACTATATATATGGTACAACTAGATGGGTTCAAAGCTAAGGGTTAAGAGAATAAGGTCTATAAGCTACTAAAGTCTATTTATGGACTTAAGCAAGCTTCCTATTCTTGAAGCATAAGATTTGATTAAGTGATCAAGACTTATGGGTTTAAACAAAACATGGATGAACCATGTGTTTACAAACACGTTAAGGATGGGAATGTGGTTTTTCTACTGCTCTATGTAGGTGACATTCTACTTGTTGGCAATAACATTAGGGCTTCATCATCGGTCAAATTACATTTGACTAAGCAGTTTGACATGAAAGACTTAGGTGAAACTAATTATGTTCTATGTATTCAAATCTTTCGAGAGAGGAAACATAAAATGATAGCTTTATCCCAAGCTTCTGATATAAACATGATTCTCAAGAAGTATGCAATGCATAATTCCAAGAAATGTAGGGAACCATCTAGGTCTAAAATTACTCTTTCTATGAAAGGCTCTCCAAAGTCTAATGAAGAAAAGGATAAATAAAGAAGGTGCCTTGTACTTCAACAATAGGTAATCTCATGTATGTCATTTTTTACACACGACCTGATACATATTATGCGGTCGAGATAATGAGTTGATTTCGATCAGATCCAAGACCAAACTATTAGTTGTGGTCAAGCATATTTTTAAGTACCTAAGAAAGACTAGAAGTTATATGCTAGTAAATTTTGGTGAGGATTTAACGCCTCTTAGATACACTGATTCAGATTTTTAATCCTGTTTGGATACGAAAAGATCAACTTCAAGTTCTATGTTTACTCTAGGAGGAGGCACCATTATCTAGAGAAGTGTCAAGCAAGATTGCACTTTAGATTCAACGATGGAGGCTGAGTATGTGGCAACTAGTAAAACTTTGAAAGAAGCTGCATGGCTTCACAAGTGCTTTGGAGATCTTGAGGTAGCTCCTAGCACGGGTAAGCCAATAATGCTCTACTGTGACAACACTATAGTGATAGCTGATGCTAAGGAACTAAGATTTCACAAGAAGAGTAAACATATATATCAAAATTATCATGTGATAGAGGAATTCATAGAGAATGGACATGCTGTAGTACGCAAGATCACATCCAAGGACAATATAACTGATCCTTTCATGAAGACACTATCAACGAGGGTTTTCAAGAAGCATTTGGAGACTATGGGGATGTGTAACATGTCATATTTACTCACTTAGAGCAAATAGAAGATTGTTAGACTATGTGCCATAAGGATTAAATGATATAGATTTTTAGAGACGTTTAATCATTAAAGAGTTTATTATTTATTTTATATATAAAATATGTCCTCTTTATATTCACTCCTATTGAATATATGATAAAAAAACTAAAGTCTAAAACTATCAATCTAAACCTTTAAGATTGTGCAAATAATGGACATATTATGCGGAAGACATGAATCTTAAAGCTGATAATCTAAATGATAAGGTCTACAATTGAGGGAATAAAGTTAGGTGCTACATCCCTAACAAGAGTTGGACTTGTTATATGTGATGATATATTGGATCGAGACAAAAAGTTGAATTAATTTGATTAATAATTCTGTTTGTTTAAATCAATTCACTTTACACAATTATGTATTCTAACTTAATCCTGAAATGAATTACTGGGCCTATATTCTTGACTTGTGCTTTTGACATATCAAAGGGTGGCATCCTAAATTAGATGATAGTATGCATACTTGTATGTTGGAGACGTGACTCTTGATTGACATAGACTTGTTATTTATAGATATGGAATCCATATCTCTTTTGTAGAATTAATGATATTCTCTTATAGGCATTATCTTGTAATTAAAAACTAGAGCACTCAACCATTTGGATATATAGGTGTAATCGAATAGTATACTATTTATGAATGATAAGTATTTCAATAGTGAGATAATAGAACATAAGATAAAAATAATAGGGAAGATAAAATGGAATTTATCCTTAAGTCGATTATGAATATTCTATAGGGATGTTACACATTAGGATATGTCATGTACAATAAAACTTATTGAAGTTTCATAATTTTATATAATTTGAGAGTGTAACTCTAAGCTTTTAGTAGAATAGCTTAAGAGGTAATAATTATAAAATAAACATGTTGGAGACATGTTATTTTATAATTATAGGAGCTTGATCTATATATCTATCAAGTTCCCTTTAGTAGCTCAAAATATTTCCTGTAATGATACGGCATATTTTTCCTACCTATTGGTGACTTATGTTAATTCTTAGATTGGTTTAAATTTAGTTGATTGGATTTAATAATTCAAGTTAGTTTATTGGTTGAATTAATTTTACAAATTAATTCAAGATAAATATGTTGAATTATTTAAATATATATTTTATTTGATATGGGATTATCTATATATGATTATTTTAATCAGATAGCTTCTCTCTTGGATTATTTAAATTAAAACCGAGGCTCTATCTAAGACTGTCGTGTACAATAAGACAAGAAACTTCTAAAATTGGCAGACTTACTGGCCGAACATTTCTAAAACTAGGCAAACCAGTAGGCCGGTGCCTTCATCCAACTAGCCGATGGAGCGCAACTTAGTTATGACCAATAGGCCAGTTGAATGAAATCCTATTACGCATTTTTCACTCGTTTGGATATGGATTTTGACCTAGTTTTGAATTTAGAAGCCTTATCTAAGTAGAATTGACTCCCTACCAGCCGCTATAAATAGGATGCTTGTGCCTATTGTTATTTAGATCACCAGATAAATTTAGAGAGAGTATTCTAGAGAGAGAAACTTTGAAACTCCCATAGGGCTATTATTCAACATCCCAAAGCTTAGCTCTTAGTTTTCTCTTGTAGTTCGAAAAAGACGTTACCAAAAGGAGAATTGAGCAACATGTGCCCACTCGCATTCCTGTCGTGGAAAAGAGAATAGCAAAGAAGACTAGTTGATTGAAGCTCTTCTAGATGCAATTCTTGGTTACAGTTCTGTCGAAGTTTTTCTTGTCAAAATTATGGTTCTAATGCTAAAAGGTACGTAAGATCTTAATTAATTTATATACATAGCATGTTAACTTGTTATTTGTAAAAAAACTTATTTATATTTTTTAAAATTCTGTTGTGTTCACGTTTTTCTAATAGATAGGACCATTCATGCTTACTCAAGTTTTTCCTCATGGTGTGGTGGAAATTGAACATACTGAGCAATGAAAATTCAAAGTTAATAGGCAACAGTTAAACCACTACATTGAGGGGCGTTTTGATAATCAAGAACATCCATAACTCTCTAGGGTTGATATAAGATAAGCAACAAAGTTTGGCTGAGGATAGTAAAAAAGTGCTTCTTGAGAGGTAACAGAAGCACTTTTATTTTCATTTCTTTTTGTTGTGTTTTCTTTTGTATTTTAAGTTTATTTTGTTTTGATGTAATTATGAAATAAAAAATTGGGAAAAAAAACAAGACAAAAACTCCCCCCAAATCCAAGAGTCATGGTGCTAGAAAACCCAAAGCCACGGCACTACAATGCCTTCATTCAAAAACCAAAGGCATAGGTGCTGCTGACATTAGATTTTCAGTGCCACAGTGACTGATTGAGGATTAAACATGCCTAGGGTAAATTTTGGGGCCATGATTCCACGGTAGATTTAGGAAAAAAAAAAATTTAACCCATTTTTCTTACACCCCTACCCATTTGTTTCCACTCTCCTCGCCCACACAACTCTTCTCCCTTTCAAAAATCCACCACCCACTACCTAAATCATTTAATCCCTACTATTCTCTTCACAAATCTGCCTATCTCCAGTCTCATCTCATCATATTTTATCCTCTCATACCTGAACTTTAGCAACACTTGCTTAAGAGAAGGTCACACGACTATTTCATGTGCTTCCATGTCAAAGAGGCCTAAGTTTCCCCAAATTTCTTGAAGTAAGTGTAGTTCTTGCCAATTTTGGTGATTGTTTTGTGGAACTTACGAATTTGGAGAAATTTTTAGCATATGTGGACTATCAATCTAAGTATGTGGGTGTGAGACTTACACTTTTGAGACTAGCATGTGTATGAGCTTCAAGATTAAGATTAAGATTTGTTCTTTGAGTTGATGTGTGATTCATTTGTTACTAATTTGGTTTAAAAAGTGTTGAGATTTTATGTTGGAGATTGGTTGGTGTGAATTTGCATTTGTTCTAGTGGTGGTTTGTGTTGGAATTAAAATATGAAACACAGCGGAAGGAATGGATTGCTGACAAATAAAAATTTTCTAAAAACTTTATTCATCGGGAATAGATATATAATTTTAATTAATAATAAAAAGCTTTAGGAATTTTACTAACCTTTTGTATGCTATCAGGGTATCCTAGCTTTCCTCTTTGACACCACGATTTTCCAATCCAGGCCTCCACACCAATGGAAAGACAAGTGAGTATTAAACTGTAAGAATTAATTTTCTTCACATTTTTCTGAATCTGCTATGTACTCAACATATGAGATAGTAGATCTTTTTTCAGAGAAGAACACTTAGTTTTTCTGTCTGTGTATTTTGCAAAAGTTACGTGAATGAAAAAGTCTTGAGATAACTGTTATCTCTCCCTTTTTATATCTAAGCCATTAGTAACTTTTATTTAATTTACAATAACCACTATATCAGATATATTGGGAAAGGATATATATTGCATGATTCTAGCCTTTTCTTTTTTTTTTTTAATATCCAAATCAAGATTTGATTTATTAATATATATATATATATGAACGTTTACAGAAATGAACTGGAAACTTCCTCTTTCCTTTTTTTTTCTTTTTACTTTTCGAATCAAACGTGATTCAATGAATGAATATATATATGTATAAATATAAGTAAAACATCAACTTTTCTTTATTTTAATATATATATATATATATTAATATATTATAAAATCTTATATATAAATAAGATTTGGTTCAAAACCATATATATATATATATATATATCTAAATCTAAATTCAAAAATAAATCACATTTATTTAAGAATATATTTCAAAATTAATCAATTAATTAATTAACTAATACTCAGTCAAATGTGACAACATTTATCACATTACATTATATGTCACAGAGAACATTTTTTTGTGTCACATTAATAATTTAAGTGTGAAATAGTTAATTCAGAATTCAATAATTCTAAAATAAATATGTATAATTCATTCTACGCATAAATCCAATATAATGTTACAAAGATGGTATTAGGGACCTATGAACCTATAACCCAAGCTCCAATAAATTTGACAATTAATCAAACTCTTTAATTAATGTGTCAAATTTATTAGTTTTAGTCTTACTCTACTAAAAACCTAAAATTGAACTCTTGAGGTTATAGTAAAATTACTCAAAAAAAATAAGCGAGTAGTCCATTGATATAATCATTACATATAAGTTAGTCCTCAATAAATAGTTCACAATAAGAGCTAGGTTCAATTTTCGTTTACCTCTCATATTATATCTTTATCCTTGAGTTCCAATAATCCTTTAATGAACAGTTAATTCATAATCTTATTATGAACGAGCGCTTTATTGTTCAAATCTTGAATTATCACTCAAGAGAACTATTTTTCTAACTTCCAAAGGGAAGAAATGGATTCCATATCTGCATAATATTATTCCCAGCTATTTATTACATTATGTTTCCAAGATGTTAAGTTATGATATTTGCCTAGACAAATCTTACCATGCAAGTCAAACAACATAATGTCATAAATAGGAGTCTAATAAATACACAGGATTAAGACTGTCAAATATATGATCATCATAGTGATAAATTTGAATACTCTATTTGTAACGGATGATTATTAGAGATTCATAATTTATGTGGTCCAGTTGTATATAATCTCATTATATAAAGCACCTTCAATCTAATGTCTCGACATTAATAGTCGAAATAATGACTACTTTATTCTAAATGAGATTGGACCGTACTTGTAATATTTAATTAAATATCCTAAACTTTAATTAATTGTTAGGGACTATTTAGATTATTATATATAAATTTTATCTCTAAGCATATAACACTTATATGCAAAATTTATAGTTACATAAATAATTATGAAATTTTCTCGATGTTTATAAATGTATTCATAACGCATATAATCAACCAAAATAATAATAAATGTCACTTTATTTATTTATTAATAATATATCTAATGTCACAGCTTTTAGGACACCAAACCCTACAGTTTATGTATTTGGTTTGTCATAATTGGAGAATGGTTGGTTTTGTGATTCGATTATCCATAGTTGTTGGTTGTTGCTTGCAGCATGGACATGCTTCGATAGGGATTTTGGTTATTGTGGTTTGGTGTTTGTAATTGCAATCATTCTCAAGTAGGGGTTGATTGTGTTGTGCACACCACATGCTTCATATGAATTCTAAGCGACCACAAGAAAGTGAGAAGACTTCAAAGAGCAGCAAAGGTAGTACTTTCCATGATAAGAAGTTATTTGTGTCCAAAGCGGTGGCCAAGTGACATGCCAAAGGGTTAACTAGGAAAATTCCTATTCCTGAGTGGGGTTTCAATATCAATCCTGTGTTTGAGAAAGATATTGCTCGATTATAGAAGCAAAAGTGTGGCAAAAGTTTTGTGCATAACCCAAGCCACCACAGTGATGTTGGTGGTTCAAGACTTCTATGCTAATGTTTTTGAAAATCGGGGTGCCAAGATATTTGTACGTGGACATGAGGTACCATTCAATGGTAGGACCATTAATGCCTACTATGAGTTGCCAATCTTGATAAGGACAGATATGATCAATTTTCTAGTGGTACCATTAACTGGGATAATGTCAGCTCTACTCTTTGTAAGCATAGGACAGAGTGGAAAATGTCAAAAAAGCAGCAGATTTCTTTAAAGCTATTACTATGGATCGGGATATTTTAGATGCACTTTATGACCGTGGATGCTACCCGTCAAGCCAATTAGAGATGTTACCAAATAGTGAGCACTTTTGCTCTATTGCTTTGTCATAGGCAAATCTATTGATATGGATATTCTCATTTACACAGCTATTATGCATTTGGTGCACTCCATTCAAGAGGGGATTTGGTTTCCTTCATTAATTATAGCTCTTTGTGCCAAGGTCGGTGTACAATAGAATTCAAATGAAGAATTGCTTCATCCCAAGGGAGCCATTGATGCCAATATCATTAAATCAATCCATGCGCTGCAAGATGATGATGAGCCTGATGCTCCTAGTCCTAGTTCTTCAACTGCTACTAGACCAAGCTCCTCTACTATTCCTCTATCCCAACCATCCCGCCATATGACCTTGACTGAGAGGGTTGCATGCATGGAGCTCTATCACGACCGACAAATATCTTACTAAGTGGCATGCAACCAACACTTTGACCAAATGTTCTGCCTTTTTGTCGAACATAATAAGATGCCCATTGAGCAGCTGCTGTCTCTACCGCTACAACCGACCTTTGCCTCCGATGAGGAGGAAGAGGAAGAAGACTAAAGCATGTGCTAATACGGACCACTACATTCAAGGAGTTATCTTTTCTTTCTCTTTTTCACATTGAGGACACTACCTTTCTTTAAGTTTGGTAGGGTCTTCTATCTTTTATGCTTTTGTCTTTATGGTTAGCATTGTGTTAGTTTCTTATTCTTGTTATAGTTCTTATTTTTGTTTTGATTTTGTCTTTGTATTTTTGTTAAAAAAATTAAAAACTAAAAAAAATTTTGAGATGTGATGTGCTTAATTAGGTGATTTCCCTTTGGACCTCTTATGAGATTATAGTTATATTGTTTTCATGGCTTATAGTAAAACTAGGATATTATTTGGGTTTTATGCAAATTGCTTGTGTTAGTCACATATTTGGCATATGATGCTTCCAAATTTTGTGCACTAGATCTTGAGCAATGAATTATTGTGCTTATTTAGAGACAGTTTACACTATTATGGACTTGATTAATTTGGAGAATCCTAGAATTAGTTTGAATCCCTCTTGAGGCGAAATCCTAGCTACACTAAGTTGAAGATAGAATTTAGGCCATTGTTGGATCGATTAAGCCTTTGTAGCCTACCTATTTATATCTATCCCTAGTCTACCCTGTTAAGCCTGAATTGATTAATATATTTTTCTTCAAAGTCACATATGTTCCTAGCTCTAATAATACATTCTTATCCTTCACCCTATAAGCATTAGAAAATGAGCAATACCAAGGCATATTATTAGGAGGTATGTTACATTGAAGGGTGGAGTTTAATGAGATAAAATTATGTCTTTTTTTATTGCATTATTATTCAAAAAGAAAAAAGAAAAGAAAAGGAAAAAAAAGAGACAAAAGAAAAAGAAAAAATATTTATATAGTGCTACACTTTGAGTCATAGCAAATCAAATAAGTTTAGGTGTATAGCGTGATTCAAAAAGAAGGTATGTTCTAATAAGTGGTGAAAAAATAAGGATGTTGAATTCAAAGTTTGGGGGTAGTTTTTGAAGTGTAGGAAGTAGCTCTTTGAAGATCCTGGAATTATATAGGTGCTTTATGGGTGAATTGAGCCAAAAATATATCTTTCATCTCACCTTTACCCAGCCTTATGTTACAAGCCAAATACAGCCCTACTAATCCTTGACGAAGTGTTAATCAACATTAGCGAAGAGAGGAGTGAAAAGCAAATCTATGGGATCCTATTTAAATATTGAATTCATATTGGTATAAACTTATTCGAATTGCACACAATAACTTGTGAAAGTAACACACACACATACACACAGAGAACATCCATTTGAATGTGAGACATACTCTTAAAATGAATCATAAATTGAATAATATTTGTGTTTTTCTTTAAGCCATGATTTTTAGACGGGCTATGAGGAAATCCATGGAGAATCACGAATATTTAAGCATCTCATATCTCAATTGTTCTCTTTTTTTTTCTTTCTTTTTGTAATGTTTGTGTTATTTTCTTTTTGCTTTTGCTCAAGGACTAGCAAAACGGTAAGTTTAGGAGTGTAATAACTCTATGAAATAGAGTTATTTTTACACATATTTTGCATTTAAAAGGTTTTAGATCATTTAGGTTTAAATTTATTTTATTTATAGTTATTTGGATTTTAAATGGTTTTTATTAGATTTTTAGTTTAATTTGTTAAGTATTTTTTGCTGGTAATGTTGTTTAATTTGTTTTTGAAGGTTTTGAAGAGAAAAGAGCTTGAAAAATCTATTTTGGACCAAAGAAACCAAGACCGCAGCATCAGTTGCAACATTGCACAATAATTAGAGATTCCAATACATGGACTAGAGAGCTTAATGCCGTAGTGCTATTGTAGTCTCCCAAAATTTAAAGTTCCAAATTCTTTTTCAAATGCCTTATTCTGTAAACCTATAAGTAGGTCTCCTAAAGGTTATTTTGAGTAGATTTTTGCACACTTTGAGAGAGATCTTGAAGATGGTTCGGAAGCAAGTCTGATCAAGATTTCTTTATTCTTTCACTTCTCTTGACCTCTTTAATTTAGTTTTGTAATTGAACATGAATATTTTGATGATGAATTATATAATTTCAATTATGAACTAATTTTCTTTTACTAGGGCTACAAACGTAGGCAAGACAATGAATGTTTGAATTCTAATTTATTTTCTTTTAAAGTGTTAATTTTCTCTAAGAGTTTATTGTTCATGATCATTGTTAGTTTTACAATCCTTAATGTGTTTGAATATCTAGACAATATTTGAATTGATTAGAAAACCTAGATTGAAACCTCAAAAGGAGATATTTAGGAATAGTTTCTAGTAAAATTAACAGTAAGGTACATGTGATATCGAGCGATAGTAGTATGATTTACGTAAACAATTAAGAGAACTATAAATCGTAATAAGTCTTTAGTGTGGTAGAATTCATATTGAGCGATAGTGGGTTTACATGCTAGAGCTATTTTTATTATCATTTACAGAATGAATAATAATTAAAATAGGGTTTCTCATTCTAAAACATAAAAAATGGGCAATGTTAGTTAATAACTGGAATCAAACTGGATTTGTCTTAATGAACTTTATTCTCTTGTACTTTTATATCATTGAATTTTTATTAATTGAGATTGAATTTTGTTTATTTTCATTTCTATTTTAAATTGTATTCTTTATTTCAGCTTAACATATTTTGCCTAAAACAAAACTAAGAATATTATAATTTCAATAATTGCTAAATTAATCCTCGCTAGACAATACTCTCTCATCATTATGTTACTTAAGTCAATTTGTGCACTTGCAAAATCACTCATCTGTTAGACTAGAGGTGAGTGGTTTTCTCGAAGTAGGTTAGTTAGACTAAAGACTAGCAGCACAAGCTTAAACTTGTAAAATAGGGGAGACTTCGTGGGTGTAGGAGTGCTGTAGCATTTTGGATACCTCATAAGTCCAATTGTCTTATAATTATAATTCGAAGTGGTAAAAATCTCATCTTTCAAGTTGGTGTGTTTAGTACTCACGGTTTTTTTTTTTCCAAGTTGAGTGCTTTGCCACATTAAATAATTGCATCATATGTTCATCTTTTTTATCTATATTTGTCATTATTTTTATTATTGTTGTTGTTACAAACTAACATGTCGAAATAATTTAGTTATGTGATTATCTGCGTATCGATTTAGATAGGTGTAATAGGTTTTTTAGTTAGGATTGACATGCTTTGTTTAAATATTTTTTTTTACGAAACAGACACTAATTTTTAAATAAATTTAAATATTTTTATAAAAGATGTAAGGTATGTTTGGTAGCCTATATAATAATACCATATTGTATTATTTTATAATACCTATCATATTCTATATTATTCTCCAAACTGTAAAATACCAGAAAATATTATGCATTAGCTAGTACATTTTGGGTCCGTTTGATAAATAGATTCGAATTAATAATTTGATTTAAGTTGTGTAATTTAATTATGATTTGAATTAGTTATTTGAATGGTTATCTGAACTGACGTTTGGATGTGCATTTAAGTTTTAATCTGAGTATAAAAAAATTATAATTTGTGTTTAGAAAGGTAGTGAAAATAGTTTTTAATTTATTAACAAATCTAATAAAATCTTAATATTAATTATCTTAAAAAATATACAATACAAACCTTAATTTATTCCTCTCTTTAGTAGGAACATAATGTAAAAAGAATCATCTTAATTAGAGATTAAATGAAGAAATTATAATTTTTTTTTCAAATATAAGATAGAGAAAATTTTAGCTTTTTATGATAACAAAGATATCTGAGTATCAAGAGTTTAGAAGGAATCAAAATTCTAAAAACTTGAATTCTTGATACTTATTTGTTTTGGATTTTGAGGAAAACAAACACGTATCTAAGTGCATGTTTGTTTTAGGTACTCTTTAGACCTAGTAGATTCAAATGTGGATTCAAGTATCAAGAATCCTTTGGATACATGTTTTTCTCCTCCAAAATTCGAATCAAATGAGTATCAAGAATCTAAGTTTTTAGAGTTCTAACTCCCCCTAAACTCTTGATACTCGAATATCTTTGTTACAGTAAAAGTTAAAATTCTCCCTCTTATATTTGAGGAAAAAAATTTTAACTTATTCATTTGATATTCAATTGAGATGTTTTTTTTTTTTATTGTGTTCCTAGTAAAAAGAGGAATAAATTAATATCTATATTGTAAATTTTTTAAGATCATTAGCATTAAAATTTTATTAGATTTATTAATGAATCAAAAACTATTTTCACTATCTCTCTAAACACAAATTTCAATTTTATTCTATACTCAGATTAAAACTTAAATACACATTCAAACGTAAATTCAGATAACAATTTAAATCATTAGTTTAAATCACACAACTCAAATTAAATGATTAATTTAAACCTTTTTACCAAACAAATCTTAAAAATTTTTTATACTAAAGTCTAAATTTAAGTATACTGCGTGCAAGGAATACTTAACAAACATGCACTTCGATTTCTGGACTCTCGTCCAAATTTAAAAACTCAACCTCTATTTTGAGTCTGAGTTTTCTGACAACGGATCTACGATCTCCGATGAAGGATCTTCAATCTCTAACGACTAATCTCTATTCTCTTTTGTCTTAATATTCATGTATCTTTTGTTTGGTTCTAATGAATTTGGGGAAAAATTAAAAATTTATTTCCATTCTGCATTCTAGTAACAATGATTCTTCAAAATTTATCAAGTTAGATCAAGCTAGTTGTTCTCATGTCACCTTCATCATCCTTAAATCGATTTATCATTCTTAAATCAGCAAGCTTTCTTTTCTTGCCTTTTCATTTTCTTTTCTTTTCTTTTTTTTTTTTTTTTTGCTCTTACTACTGGTCATCAATTATTATGTTTTATTTTTTTTCCAATTTTGAAATTGTGTTATTCTCCTCTTTTCATTGTGATTTTTCAGGCACAATTTTTGAGCATTTGAGTGGTGGTTGTGGTAATATATTTACTTGAGTCATTTGGTTTTCTATCATGAAAGAAGTGAGAACCAGATATATGTTATTGATTTAGTTTTTTTTTTTTTTGTGAGATAGAGCTTAATTTAGTGTTTTTTTTTTTTTTTGGTAGATCTTGATTTATAGTTTTGGGTAGATCTATTGATGTTTCTCTGTGGATGCATTTTGACATTTTTGTTGTGACAAAAGCCACAAAGGTTTCATGTTTTTATGTTTTTCTCTTTTTTATGAAACCCTTATCAAATTGTAAATAAAAGATAGTTGTTCCTTGAGAATAGCTTATTTTGAAATGTTTTGTTTTTTTTTTTTTTTTTTTAGTTTAGTGTTGTGCTTGCCTGAGTTTTTGGGATGACAAATAGTCTTGTTTAGTTGTTTTTACTCGATTCTGTATTAAACTATTTATTTACACACTCTAGGACCTGCTAGTTTTATTCACAATCAACTTTAATTTTTTGAAAAATTAGTGAAAAGACGGCTTAATAGGTTTTGTGTCTAGGTCTTAGATTAGGTTTTGTGTTTAGGTCTCAGATTATTTGTTTAATGTTTAAGTCTTGGAAATTAGGGTAAGAGTCTCCATTGGTTGAAGAAGAAGAAGAAGACGAAGAAGTTGTTGTTGTTGTTGTTATTGGCATGAGATTTTTGTATTTTGGGCTTTGTTGGGGTTTTGAGAGAGAAATGTGAGTTTAGGTTATTCTGCATAAATTGTTTTCTAGTTTTTAGATTGATTAAAAATCTTCAGAGGGACTCATGTTTATCTCTCTTTTTATGTGTCTTCTTTTCTTGCCTAGTTTGTTTAACTTTGGATTTCTTCCATCTTTTTTCCTCTTTTATGAGTTTTGTTATATTTACCACAGATAGTGTAAAATTTTGATTTTTTTTAAAGAAAGATGTAGATAGTAAAGCCTCCTAAAATATATTTTTCTTAAAAAAAAAAACGTAATATGTTTCATGACATGACAAAACTAAATCATTTTATTATTGTGCCTTTTTCCCGTTTCTAGGGTATATACTGAGTCTATACACAAATAAATGAAACATGGAAAAGCTAGTTATTGAGACCAATCGAAGTTAGTAATGTAGTATATTCATAAAATCTTCTCTTTCCCCCTTTTTAATAAGTTGGGGTTTTCGTTTTTTGTGATATTTAGTGCACTTATATGTTTGTTTCCAGGTCAAGAATTAGTATGTTTAGTTTGACAATTCAAAGTGTGGTATAAAACATGGCTTCTTGTTGGACAATTTTATTCTTCATTTCGTGAGTAGATATGGAGAAGGGAGATTGTGACATACTTTATGATGAGATTATGTCATTTGCAACTATTGAGCATAGGAATGGTGACTCTATTGATGTTGTATGACTCGTTAGAAAAACAAACTAAAAGATATCTCAAAGTTCTTACATTTGTAAGATGTGAGAGTAGATTGTAATATTTTGTATAGCCTAACACGTGACCGTGATGTAGAGTGTGTGAGTCAACTTAGAATAAATAAGAGAACATTTGGTGTATTGTGTGAAATGCTTTATGATAATAAAAAGATACAGATGGATGGCCAATTGACTTTGGAGGAGCAGTATGTATGTTCTTACACACTCTATCCCATCATGTAAAGAACCGTATTTTTCATATTAGGTTTAAGAGATCTGTGGACACCATAAGTAGGTACTTCAATTCAATATTGAATGGTGTTTTAAGGTGGCAAGATAGACTATTGAGTGTTCCTGATCCTGCGCATATTAATTGCACGGATGATAGATGGAGGTGGTTTAAAGAAAATGCGTGAATAAGTATAAGTTTGATGTTTACTTGTATAGCTTCACTTGCTAAGACATAGTGTTCTTTTGTGCATATATAAAATTGCTTGGGAGCATTAGATAAGACATATGTTCCCATTCGACAACCTAGAAATGACAGGCCTAGGTATCAAACGAGAAAGTGTAGAGTTGCAACAAACGTTCTAGGAGTTTGCTCATGTGATATGAAGTTTGTATTTCTTTTACTGGGATTGGAGGGTTCCGTCTTTGATTCCAGAGTACTTTGTGATGCAATTAATAGGCCAAATGGATAAAAGTTCCTACAGATAGTTCTATTTTTTGTTGACATTTAGGACTCATTTAGATATAAACACGAAACTAAGTTTTTGTTACCTTGTTTTTCATAGGTGAATGTTATCTTGTGGATGGTGGATATACTATTGGTGAAGGGTTTTTAGCCCATGTAAAGGACCTAATTATCATTTACAACAATGGAATAACAAGTTTGTTCGTACAAACCATAAGGAGTTTTTTAACAAGAAACATGCATCCGCTGAGAATGTTATAGAGAGACGTTTTGGAGTTTTCAAAGTTCGATGGTCAATTTTGAGGAGTCTATCTTTCTTTATTGATTCAATGTCGAATAATAACTAATAACAACATGTTGCCTAATATACGACCTTATTAGGAGAGAAATGTTAAGAAATTCAGCGGAGAACAAATTTGATAGATTGGAAACTATTGCAAAAAGGCAAAGGGACCAACAAAACTAAGAAAATGAAGAGACCCGAGAGAGAATTAATTGGTTTAGTAGAGGCTTCAAAGGAATGGACTGAGTGGAAAAATAATTTAGCAATGTGAAATGTATTCTAACTGGAGACAATGCAGAGGTCATTAGTCTTTCTTGATTGGATGTGAGATATTTTTTTTGTGAGGGAGACAACTAGTTTGGAATTCTATATAATTTTATTCTATTACAGCACTATCATATATGTATGCAATTGTTTCTTTTTTTAAGGAAATGATATAATCTCAAATAAATTCCTTTAAAATTCAATATCATGCATTAGAGATTTGTTGTTGCAGAAAAGCCGCTCTTATTTATGGTAAGAAGTAGAGACTTGCACTTGTTTATATGAGGCTCTAGGTGGTATGTGATCAGTTGCATTAAAATTTGCCAAGTAGCTTTTGCACATGCAGATACTACCTTAGATACATTTCAACTTTTCCAACTGGAAACTGATTTTGGTTTTGTTATTGATTCTATTGTGATTAATGACGTAATCCTGCTGGAGCAGCATGCCATATGTTTGTGTATATTAAACCGCTTCTTTTATTTTTTTATTTTAATCAAAAATGACTTGATGGATCCTTCAATATGTCTACTTTAAAATTGTAATTTTATATATTAAAAATAAAAAAATCTATTTCTACGATGGATATTTTGAGAACCATGTAAACGCTAGCTATATTAGCCACATGTGTGGACTAGTACTTTGGATACACTTATTTTTGGAATAAGCAAAAAGTACCAAAGTAGAATTAAGCATTAGTTATCCATAGTGCAGTTGCTACTTTAGACATTGTGCATATTCTGTGGCAGAATTAAGCATTATCTATCCATCTTGCAGTTGCTACTCTAGAGGTTGTGCAGATTCTGTGGTTGGGTCATTGTTTTTAGTATTGTGCAGCTCTTGTAGGCTTTTAACTTGTGTTGTTCAAATTTTATCTTCTCAATCTCTTGTGCTTGTTTCCTTGTAAGTTCTGCATGATGAATCTGGAACTTCTCTTGCCTTATAAATTAATTTTGTTTGGTTTAGATTTTTTTTCCTTTTAGTTTGCAAATTCTGTTTGGTACAGTTTTTGTGTGATAATTGAATTGCAAAGTTTTGTTTAGTTTGTTGTGTTTATGCCTGCTTTCAATTTTATGTCAACGTTATTATCATTATTGTTCAATCAACCACTGCTATTCATATATGACTGTATTTATGGACTAAGAAAGTGGCAGCTAGGTTAATAAAAATATTGGGAAAATCGTCTATAAAATCATGGACAAAACGCGAAGAGGAAGCTCTCCCATTTGTATTCGAGGACTTTTTTGCAAAAGGCTGTCATTGTGATACCAAGACCTTTAAACGCGACACATTAAATGACATAGAAAAGGCATTGAACATTTTTATGTACTTGTTTTGATTTGAAAGCTACTCCACATATTGAAATAGGATTAGAATTAGGGTGTTCACGTTTCAGATTATATGGATTAGAGGTCAATCCGTACATGTTGGATTGAAAAAATTTTAATATGAAACCAATTCATGAACACCTTAGTCCAGTCCAATTCAATCCGAAAACTATAGATTTTGTAGATTGAATTTCATGGATTCACGGATTCACGGATTGAGCATTTAATTTTATTAAAAAGCTAGCAATTCAAATTAACATATTATAGCATAGCATAACTGAACAAAATCTAAGATATTACAACCCAATAAAATGTAAGTATTTGATAATAAACGAAATTATAGCATTATAGAACATCACAATTAACAAACTTAAATAAACTTTAGGCACGAGTAAATAATGTTAATATTTATAATTAGGCTATCTTTTTTTTGTTTTTAAGCATATAAACTTTGGACACACTATTATAGAAATATAGGTTTTTATGTTTATTAAAATTTTATGTGTGCATATATATATATATATATATGTATATGTATATATGATTTATACAATATATGAATAGTTCAAATACACGGATTGGTTGATGCTTAGTCTGTAATCTAATCCATATATATTGGATGAGAAAATTTCAATCCAAAAAATCTATATTTTTCATTATCCAATCCAATTCAATAAACTATATTGTATTAAATAGATTGGTAGATTCTATGAACACGTTACTTAAAATATTAAAAAGTTAACATGGGATAGTTTGTGACATGTTAAGTGAAACTAGATTTTCATAGAATGGGATCAAGAAGTGTGTAGAAGTTGATACCAATGAAGTATGAATGGCTTATATTCAGATATAAAATGATAACAAGAAGTGTAGGTTTGTTTTATTTGTCTACTCAACTCTATGTATAAGTGTTACTCTTTCTTATTTATTATTCTCTATAGCAAAACAAGGATGCTAGAAGTTGGAAGAACAAACATATTCCATTTTATGAGAGATTAGCCCTCATATTTGAAAAAAAGTTGGAACAACTGGAAATGCAGCAAAAACATCAAATGAGATAGCTCAAAATGTCAAAAGAGGAGGATGATGTGTTTGCGGATAAATCATTGAAAATAGTGAATCAAACCTCTTCTCCATCAACCTGTAAGAGGTGGAAAATATTATAATCTTTGGATATTGGAATAGCTGATATTGCATCATCCTTTCAAATAATGTTTCAACAATTATTCAAACAAATAATATTGTTGATTGATCAACTTTCTATTGAAATGAAGATCAGTTTAACATTGCTATTGAATTACAACAAATGAGCCTTTTTTTTTTTTTTTGAAGGAACAATTAGAGAAGCCTGACTCTCATACTAGAGTAGGCTCAATACGTGATGATTTTCAAATTTACTCGTAGTGTACTTCAAATGGCTTTTGGTAGAAGAATTCTTAAAGAGAGGGCTTTTTAAATCTTAGACATGAAGGGCCCGTTTGGTTCTTATTTCAAAAACATTTTTGCCATTTCTTACAATACAATTTCTAAAACCAAAACTAAAAACTGGTTTGGTTATGTTTTGGGCCCAAAACATTTTTAGAAACATTTGGCAAAAATCTCCAAAATGGCTTGAAAAATGAATATAACTTTCAATCGTTGTCATTCTCTATCCCAATTTGTCCACTCTCTCCCCCTCTCTCTTTCGACAAAAAAATCCCCTCTTTCTCCGCGAGTCCGTCAAGCTCTTTCTCTCTTTCTTCAAATTCATCTCTCCTCTAAACCTCTTGATCTCTCTCTCTAAATGAATATCCTTCTCAAAATCGTCTAAGCTAGTGAGTTGCTTCTTCGTGTTGGGCTTTCGTTGGGTTTAGCCTTAGGATCTACCACTCTTCTCTTACTCATTTTGGTAAGGGTTTGTGGGTTTGAATCTCTATTTTCTCTTACTCCTTATGCCAACTGTTTCCTTCATCAATCACTAAGGTACGTATCCATTTTTATTATTATGTTCATATAGCTGTTGGGTTTTCATTGTGATTGTGGGTGATTATTAGGGTTATGTGTGAATTTGGGGTTTTTTCGAATATTGTTTATCCGTGTACTTTTTGAGTCTCTATGATTGGAGTTTTGGTTGTGATATTGGGTGATGATTTGGGCTTATGTGTGAATTCAGAGCTTTTTACATTACTGTTTGTTCTCTTATTTTTTGGGTCTCTATGATTAGAGGTTTTTTTGTAATATTGGATGATGATTAGGATAATGTGTGCTTTCAATATTTTTTGATTAGTGTTTGCCCTCTTACTTTTTGTGCTAAAAGTATTTTTGTCTTTGTGATTGGAGATTTTCTTGCTAAAGCTTTTGTTTTGTTTTCAAAATTTCTCTATGTTCATTTGAACTTTGAAGATGAAGAATTAATCAATAAAATTTAGTGGGCTTTGTTATTGAGTCAAGTCCATGTTCGTAGGGAATTGAATAGAAATGTCTTTTGTTACTTTTATCTGCAATTATGTAGAAGGATTCTCAAATTGGGTTATCTAAGTTTGCCCAATATAAAATGCATTTGTGAACAAAAGTGTTTGAACAATCAGCGTATGTTTAGCCTATGGAAGCAACATGGGCAATTGGTTCATGTGGTTTTCTGAGTTTGTTGCAAGCAGCCTCATTAACATTGTTCACCTAAGTTTTTTAGCCTTAATTAATATTCTCATGTTTGCTGGTTTACTTTCAATATTTTGTGGACTACATTATTTAGCTCCATGTTTGTAAGGTAAATATCACCAATACCTGCAAACTTGTCACTTTACTTGCTTTACCCACGTTAATGCATATGTTTAGCGCTGGTCCACATTGTCCATCTAAGTTGTTTTGCCTTCAAGCTTTTTGATATGATTTCTATTTATGGCATATGCTCTAGCCATGTTTATGCATATGTTTAGCCTTTATAATTAGTTCATAACTTGGTTTTCCTTCAAGCCTTTTGATATGATTTAATGGAAATGTCCATTATCTACTTGTCTTAACTTGGTTTGTATGTTTGTAAGAATGGTGTTATCTTGGTCGAGATTGGTATAAAAGGTGATGATGAGTGTCAAATTTTAGATATTTACGTATATGAGATAAAGTGTGGTAATATACCCTAGTTGTATTCTATGTGATTATGCCGGTTTTACTAACCTTGGAATGACGCGTGGATTTTTTGCCGGTTATTGCACATTTTTATCTTATGTTTCCTAACAACCTAAGACACTTGAGCCACTTGATCTAAAACATTCGACATGGAGTACAAGTAATTTCAGAGTTTTCATACTTATTTATAGATGAGTGATAATGTATAACATGCTACTTGGACACCAAAACGCAAGAACTTCCTCATTGACTTGTTGCATGAGGAAACAAAGAGTGGATTGCATTCGTCCACTTAGACAACAAAACTTGGCTAAAAATTGAAATGAGTTAGCAGCAAAGTTTAGGGTATATTACACACTTGCGCAGCTAAAGGCAAAGTGGAATAGACTAAGGATTGCTACAACAGACTTTGATAAGTTAATGCAAACTACAAGATTTGGTTAGGATCCTTAGACAAACACTGTCAGTGCTATTGAGGATGTATGGAAGAATTATTTTGAGGTAATAATACTTCAACATGACTTTGTGATTATTTTTCATTAGTTGGTAGTGGCAAGTATACAATTATCATTAATTGTTGGAAAATATTTTCGGTAGAAATATCCTGAGGGGAAAAAGTACAAGAAGAAGGGCTTGCCAAATATGATGTCCTCTCTGAAATTTTTGGTGGGACACTAGCCACAGGGAAACGAGAAATGGGTCCACACACTGTAGCTAACATTGGAGGTGTTGCGAACAAGTCTGTTCAGGAGGTGGAACCTGAGGAAGAGGCAGGGGACTCCGATGACATATTGAACATGCCTCCATCGAAGGTTAAAGCTTCTGCAGGTAGTAGCAGGCCTCAGAAGAAGAGTGCCACTAAGAGTCTTGTGGAATCTGTTAATCGCTGGTCCAAAAGTCAGGCAACAAAAGGTGAAGTTTTTGTACATGCACAAGAAGAATTCTACCACTATATTGCCAAGAAGCAAGCTCATTTAGCTACCGCAAGTAGTTTCGCTGATGATGCTTAGGATAGTGTCCCTACCTGCATAGGAGTGTTGAATGAAATTGAGGACTTGGAAGATAGGGTTTATGCATTGGCAGTGCAAGAGTTTGCAATGAAGAAAGAAATGAGACAGGTGTTTATCAACGTGCCACCTCAGCGTCGTCATGGATTTCTCCTATCACTCTTTCGCTAGAGTCTTTCATACTGTTATTTGCATTGGAACAAATTGTTTTTGAACATCGATGAATAGTTATTCTATTGCTGTTTGCTTACTTTCATCGTAGACAGTCTTTTATTGCTTTTTCGGATGTTGTGGACGTTGCTTACATTTGTGAATTGAGTGTTGAGGACTTGTTATTCGTGCTTTATTAATGTTCATATTATATGTTTTTATTTTAATAAAATACTACCATTTTCATATCCACTTTTTTCAATGATAAGTTAATTATGTCTTTTGGCTCATCAAGTGCTGATGAAGATTATGCAATGATGCTTGGGATATGTAATGACGCAAATGAAGAAATTAAACTTGATATAGAAATAATATAAGAAACATTGAATTACACCTATAGGCGTTCTCCACGTAGAAGTGCATTGATAGGACGAGAATATGTGTTGGAGCAATTATTAACTGACAACAATGGGTTGTACGAAATCTGTCCCATGCATAGAGAACCTTTTTTAGCAATTGTTGAACTAATTCAACAACGTAACTTATACTCCTCAAAATATTAATAATACAAGAATCATTGATGATGTTTTTAAGAACCATTGCTTACTCGGATCGTAATAGGCAAATCCAAGATAGGTTTGTACGCTATGTGGAGACAGTTTGTCGACATTTTGGTCAGATGTTGAATGCTATTTGTGCCTTGGCTCTGTAAGTGATCTTGGAACCTGACTACAACATAAAATCTTCGAGAATAAGAAATAACAACAAATACTGGCTGTGGTGCAAGGTAAATTGATCTTCAAGTTTAATTGTTGTGACTTAGGGAAATGATATATTATTTATTATATTAATACTTTGTTGTGTAGGACTATGTCGGTGCCATTGACAGAACACATTTTCAAGCTGTCGTTCCAGCTGCCCTTCAAACTGTGTATAGAGGAAGGCGATATGTGTGCACGCAAAATGTTATGGCATCTTGTAACTTCGACATGTTGTTCACTTATGTCTATAGTAGATGGGAAGGCACAGTTACTGATTTGAGAGTGCTTCAACATACAATGGTAGACGAAGAAAACTGCTTCAGGCGCCCGCCAGGGAATAAATATTATGTTGTTAATTTGGGATATAACAACATGCGAGGATTTCTCGCACCTTACCATGGCTAGAGATATCACCTCCAACAATTTCAAGAATCTGAGGGTCTAACAAGACCTCAGGAATTGTTTAATTACCAATACTCTTCCTTATGCAATTGTATAGAGAGGTGTTTTGGTATTCTTAAAGCATAGTTCACCATCCTCAAGCATATGACCAATTACCCATTAGAAAAACAAGCGCAAAGAGTCATTGCGTATTGTGTAATTCATAACTTAATTAAAATGCACACACTTAATGATCCTTTATTCGCATTGAATGATGTGGATGAGCCAATGAAGCAATTGAAGGTCAAAGAGAAAGACGATGGTAGCAAAATACTTATGGACAAGAAATATGATTCTTTGGTGCAATTGTTGATGACTAACAATATATGTCTGAGTTTAAAGACCAATTAACTGATCAAATGTGCGCACATTACAATTAGTTAAGATTTGACATAAAAAGATTTATGTATGTATCACCCACCAACATGGAATTTGAATTGTAACGTATGGTTCATTAAGAAGATATGACTCAAGTGAATTAGTACTTCTCCTCTTTACAAGTAATTCATCATTTATGTGTATTTGAGAATGCTTAAAAAATTAATTTACAAAGAAAAGGAAGGTAGGGAATCATTAAAAATAACTGTAAATGTATTTATTGATTGAAAACAGTAATAATAAATATGATTTGGTGTGATAATCTCAACTGTAAATTTTTTAAACAGTCGTTTTTAAAAACAGGTAAACCAAACACATTCTCATTTTTTGCACCTATTCTTAAAAATGACAAAAACTATTAATCAAACACAATTTTTAAAACAAGCCTAGCACGTTCTCTAAAATATTCTCATTTTCAGCTTTTTACAAAAACCAAAAACAAAATCAAAACAAAACCAAAAGGGCTCAAAATTACTTTGATTTGATATAGGATTTTAAACTAATTTTTAAGCATGACTTTTATTAATTCATCATTTGGTTTATGATGTAGAGTTTAATTTTAAGCATTTTCCTATTTAAGTGTGTAGACTGATATTCGACAATCTTATCTTTGCGTTAATGATTTTTGTGATGAGCTACTATGTCATATACAATTATTGATTAATAATTTAATGTCATCAATAGACAATGATTTTCATTCTCCTAAATCCTCCACATTCCTAAAATCTTTCTTTTCTAGTTTCGTTCGAAATCTATTTGTTACCTCGATTAATGTTTAGTTATTGTCATATTTTTTTTGTAGTACTCTTTTCTTCTTAAGAGGTACTAGTAATTCCCTCCTTGGAAGTCTTAATTAGGAAAAAAAAAAGATAATGTGATTAATCTAGATAAATAAGGTGTTTGGTAAAGTGGTTAGAATTGTTAGTTAGAATATTTTTATTGTAGCATATGATTGCTTTATATTATGGTGATTTTTTATAGGGTGTTTGGAAGGGTGGTGGGAACCAATGATTAGAACCACATTTACTGTAGCATGTGAAAACTTTACACTGTAACAACTTTTTTAATTGTTACTGTAGCATATGAGAGCTTTACACTGTTTATAACTGAAAATGTGGTGAAAACCACGGTTCTAACCACCCTTCCAAACACAACCTTATTATTACTGTAGCATGTGAGAGCTTTATACTGCTTATAATTGAGAAAGTGATCCAGACTACAACTGCCAAATACTCCTAAAATCATTCACTAAGATTTCCTTGTAAGATAATGCAAAAATTTTGAAGATCACAACTTTGTTGGTCATGAAGTAGTTTTTTATTGTTAGTTTGTTGGCTATTGAGATGGATATTTACAATAACAACAACAACAACAATAATAATAAGGGTTAATTTTACTTTTGGCTCTTAAACTATGCAACTTGTCCTATTTTAGTTTCTAGACTTTAAAACGTAGCAAATTACACCTCTAAACTATTCAACTTGCCTTATTTTGACCATTTCATTACCAGATCCATCAAATATTAATGAAATTGATGATATAATTTCACTTTTGGCTCATAAACAATGCAACTTATCCCTTTTTTGACCCTTAAACTTTAAACTATGAAAAATCACACCCCTAAACTATGAAATTTGCTTTATTTTGACTCTTTCATTACTAAATCTATTAATATATTAAAGGATTAAGACAAATGACTATTTTGACTTTTTGGCTTTGTATCTGTTTTCGATATATATTTTAAAGTCAAAATATATAAATTTTGTTTATTATCCATCACACAAGTTATACTATTTTTTCTTCTTTTTTATAATTTTGTTGATAAAAGCTTTATTTTTTTTACTTAAGAAGTTTATAAATTTTCTCCATCATATAATTTAAAATATATTAAAATAAAAAATATGAACAAATAAAAAAAATACTTGGATATATGGATACCTAACAAAAATGACACATAGATACTATTGTATAACCTTTTTTAATTTTAATAACTAAATTTTGAAGTTGAAAATTATGTAATTGATATTAAAATGAATACTTTGTTTGATTGGACTCACTAATCACAAAAAAAAAAAAAAAAAAAAAAAAAAAAAAAAAAAACCCCACAAAATTCGTTCTAATTTGAAGTCAACAAAAATATACATTTGTTTATAAATTTCCCTATTTGTAGGTCTAAAATGTGTGAAATTCAATTACAAAAGATTTAATCTCGATCATCAATTTATTATTATAAATTAGGTCTATATATATGTAGCTTAACTTATCAATATTTAACGGATTTAGTAATTGAATGGATAAAATAAAACAAGTTTCATATTTTAGGGTGTAATTTATTATGGTTTCAAGTTTAAGGGTCAAAATGGAACAAGTTGCATAATTTAGAGGGTAAAAGTGAAATTATTGGCTTAAGTTTGTTAATATTTAACAGATTTAGAAACAAAAAGGCCAAAATAAGACAAGTTGAATAGTTTAGGGGTGTAATTTGTTACATTTTAAAGCATAGGGGCCAAAATGGGACAAGTTGCATAATTCAGGGATCAAAAGTGAAATTAAACCTAATAATAATGATGATGTTGGTGATGGTAGATTGTAACAGTTATAGGAATAGCTTAACGATAAAACTGTACCTTACTCCAATAAGTTGAAGAGTTTGAATTCATTTACCCCAAATTAATAATAATAATAATAATAATAATAATAAATTGCAGAAAAAAAGGTGAAAATATCACAAGTCAGGCTCGTTGGCCCAACCCCAACAGCGAGTCGGGCTTGCCGGTAGCCTTCACGGCAAGTCTGGCTAGTCAACTTGATCCCGACAAACTTGTCGGCTTGACCCTATTGGCAAGTTACCATAATTTTTTCCTTTTTTTTTTTTTTTTTTGCATAATTTAAATTTTAAAAACTAACATAGTACAATACAATTTAACAACACACTAAGCACCATATTAAGATATCCACATATTTAACAAGATACAAAACCAAACACTATACTGTAAAGATAATATGACCAAACACAATATAATACACCTTACATAACACAATATAATACATGCAAACAAACATAGCTATATTTTTTGAACATGTACACTGTTAACATGTTTTAACTTTATAATCGTAACAAGGGACTTCTTCAGTGGGAAACCCCGCTATTAGTGTAAGCTTTGAAACCACTAGATATGGTCAAAATCACTATTTTTTTTTGTAAATCTGATAGTTAAGAGACAAATACCTAATAATGAGTATCATTTTTTGTTCCCGTTATATAAATTGCCATAATAATAAAAATAGTCTATACTATATTAAAAGAGGCAAGTGCCTCTTCTGTTGTGGACTAATACGTAGAGGGAAGGGGCGTTCTCCTCCTATTATTTTCCCTTTTGTTTTTTTCTCTTCCTTTTTTTCCCCTTTTTATCAATTTTATTTTGTTTTTCTCTAATATCTTTTATATTTTTAAATTTATTTAATTAAATTATTTTCCTTCTTTGTAATAAAAATTTTATTAGAAAGTATATCCTTATTGCATATTCCTTTACATACCCTAAAATGTTATGTTATTAAGCATGGCCTTCAAGTTTGTTTATGTTCTTTTTTATTTGAGTAACTTTTTCCACCTTAATCCTCTTATTAAACTAATTGTTATGGAATGTGAGATTACCTAAAAAATTTGGTAGTCAAACTTTGTTCCAACTACTGACCCTGGTAAATGTTTTTCTCAAATTATTCCCCTCAAATTAATTTTTTCTCATATGTGTTTCCCTCATATTTTTTCTATCAAAAACTTTTTCCTCTTTAAAATATGCTTTACTAGTTTTTTTTTTTTCCATTCACTGAAGTAAAATTATTAAGAGAATAAATAATAAGGTGTTGAAGAGCATTGGTTTGAGTCAATTAATTAAAAACATTGCAACTTATTTTTACTTTAACATTAAAACATGAAAGAACTTTTTATTTTTATTGTTTAAGTTCGAAGCATTTGGTTGAGATTAATACTTCAAATACCTTATAAATGAGGAATTTTACATTCATGTATTAAAAAATATAAGTAAATAGCATGCCTAGTAATCATAATCATACATTCATCACTTGAAAAAAAAAAAAAAGAGGGGAAAAAACTCTCTTCCTCCTTATTTGTGCCATATGTTCTCTTTGGCTGGCTAGGATCCCACAACCGTTACATCACTACATAATTGAGTTTTACTAAACGTCACGGTCTGATTTATTTCTCCAACAAAAGATCGTCTAATTTTTTTTTCCCAAACAATCTGTTAAATTCCCAATTCAACCTCGTTGGGTAAATGAATAGGAAAACATAAATCAGAAATGAAAAACAAAATAGGAAAAATTTGATAAAAGAAAAAATATTTGTTTTGGTTTCAGGTCAAGCCTGTAATTCTAGACTTACGTCATACACATGCATATAGTGGCAACGAAGTCTCTGCGAAAGCTCTCTCTCTCTCTCGTGCTTTTCACCTCTTACCGCGTCTTCTCAGCTTCCCTCTTTCTTTCGTTGGCCTCGATCACCCCCCCTCTGATTCACTCGGTTCCGTTCGCTCTTGTTCTCTTTCCCAATCCATGGCGGAGCGCGGATCCTATGGTCTCAGCCCTCGATTAGGTCAGATTTATATTGCTCCTCTTTCTTTGAAATGCTTCATAATTGGAATTTCTCCAATATCTGGTTCGCTTAGATTTTAGTGTTTGTGGAATTTGGTTCTGGTTTAGTGGAAATGGTTTGAAGAACGCTGAGTTTGAGCTGATATTACGGACTTTTTGCTGACTAGTACAACTAATTTGAGCAAAACGTTTAGTTATGCTTGCAATGAATTGTATAGCACGGTGCTTGATCGGTACAAGGATTGAACTAGGGATTTGTACGATTTGGGAATAGTTTGTCAGTTTGATCAGGTTATAGGGGGAAATCTTGTGAAATAATAAAAACAAAATAAAAGATGGTTCTGATTTAGGTATTTAAGTATAATGACGAAGATTTGTTCTATGGTTGCACGGCTCTCCAAGCCATTGCATGTCTTCTTTTCGTACATAAACTATAGAAATCCAGAGCAGGTCCTTGAACTTGCTAAAGAGTTGAGCATTAGTACTTCCTAACATTTTCTGTCGGACTTTTAACATAAAGGGGATAAAATGAGAGTTAACCTAAATTATAGGAATTGGAACCAAAGGTAATTTTATTTCTTTTATGAACAGACTTTTTCCTAGCATAAAAAGTTTGAAAACACTAAAGGGTAAACATTTTGTCCAATCTAGTACTGGGGGCACTGCTCTTGTTTCTGTACGGACTAAATAGCGAAGTACAAAGCATTAGTCCCCGCCCAGAAGAATTTCAATTGATATTTGCAAGCTTGATAACTCTGAGATTCTCAGGGGTTTTAGATGTGAATAATAGGAAATGGGACCTTAAGAAGGTGTACGAGTTTTTTAGCATGAAAATGATGTTTGCCTATGCATGATTGTGGAGAACTGGTACAAAGATATGTAGCAACGAAAAAACACAGGTTAGGTGGAATTTTTTTTTTTTTTTTGAACAAGAAACTGAACTCTTATTAATGAAATAATGAATTACAAAAGTGAAAGTTTTGAGAGAGTGAAAGTTTTGAGAGAGTTTTGAGAGAATATTGAATATTTCTTACTTCTCTGAATCAAAATTATACATAGATGCTACATATATAGTGGTATAGCGGTTGACTTTTCTAATCTAATAACGGAAAGAAAAACTAAACTAGGAAAGGAAGAATTGTCAAATTACAACCCAATAAATCCTAATTCTATAGCTGTCAATCAGCTAAATATTTCCTTGTTTAATCCCTAGAATCTGGATTCTAACTTTGGAAGATTTTCAACACTCCCCCTCAAGCTGCATTGTAAATGTCGTGCAAACACAGCTTGTGACTCAGTTCTTCAAAGTTAGTTCTTGGTAGAGCTTTAGTGAGAATGTCTGCTATTTGAGATTTCGTAGGAGTATAGATCAGCTGCATAATTCCTTTTTCAATCTTTTCTGAGATGAAGTGTCGATCAATTTCGATGTGTTTCGTCCTATCATGGTGCATAGGATTCTTCGCAATACTGAGAGCAGCTTGGTTGTCGCAGAACATCTTGATAGGTTTCTCACTTGATACTCCAAGTTCACTAAGAAGTCTCTGTATCCATATGCCCTCACAAATACCAAGAGCAAGTGCTCTAAATTCAGCTTCTGCACTGCTCCTTGAGACAACAGATTGCTTCTTGCTTCTCCAAGTCACAAGGTTTCCCCAAACATAGAAACAATATCCTAATGTAGATTGCCTGTCTGAGATGTCTCCTGCCCAGTCTGCATCTGATAAGACTTCAACTTCACGACTCTCATTCTTTCTATATAACAGACCTCTTCCTGGTGTCATCTTGAGATACCTCAAAATCCTATATACTGCTTCCATGTGTTCTTCTGTTGGGTTATTCATGAACTGACTCTCTATTTGTATGTGATCTGGGGTGAGAGGATGGATGATTGGCTCAGGCTGAAATGACTCGACAGAGGAATGTGGAGGATCAAGAGGTTGGATTGAATGACTAGGATGAGGCTCCCAAAGCTGATATTCCCTCATGTTCTCCCCCTGAATTTCAGTTTTGGGGTAGTAGGATTGGTGTTCAAAGAATGTCACATCCATTGAGTTGTAGAATTTTCGGGTAGTGGGAGAATAACATTTGTAGCCTTTTTGATTTGAGGAATACCCAAGAAAGATACACTTGATGGATTTTGGATCCAGTTTGCTGTTGTTTTGCTGGTGTATATGAACAAATGCTGAGCACCCAAACACTTTTGGATCTAATGATGAGATGAGTTTGGTATGAGGAAAGTGTTGGAGGAAGGCTTGATAGGGTGTTTTAAATTTGAGAACTTTGAAGGGCATTCTATTGATGAGATATGCGGATGTAAGGACAGCTTCTACCCAGAAAAATTTTGGAACATGTGTGGAAAACATGAGAGATCGGGCAACCTTAAGTAAATGTCTGTTTTTCCTTTCTGCTACCCCGTTTTGTTGAGGAGTATCAACATAAGAACTTAAGTGAATGATGCCTTGTCCTAGGAGATAAGTACCCAAAACAGATTTGAAGTATTCTTTGGCATTGTTAGTTTTTAAGACTTGAATCTTGGTTTGGAATTGTGTTTGTATCATGTTGTTGAAGTTTTGAAAAATTTGACCTATTTCTGATTTTTCTTTCATGAAGAATATCCAGGTCAGCTTAGTGTGATCATCAACAAATGATACGAACTATCGAGTTCCTGTTATATTTTTCACTCTTGAGGGACCCCACACATCACTATGAATCATGGCAAATGGACGAGATGGTTTGTATGAAAGACTGGGATAGGTATTACGAGTATGCTTAAAGAATTGACAAATTTCACATTTGAAATGTTTCGGATTTTTATTGATGAATATTGAAGGAAAAAGTTTTTCTAAATATACAAAATTAGGGTGACCAAGACGATAGTGCCACAACATAATTTCACTATCTTTATTGACATAGGAATTTAAAACAGACTGACTTTTAAAAGAGACACCACTTGTAGTTTGAGCTTGTCTTCTTAGAGGAGTATGGTCCCTGAGGAGATAGAGTCCTGAACACATCTCAGCACTGCCAATCGTCTTCCCCGAATCCAATTCCTGAAATTCACACAAGTTTGGGAAAAACTTAGTTACACAATTCAGATCACGAGTCAATTTACTAATGGAAAGTAAATTACAATCCAAACTGGGAACATGGAGAACGAAATTTAGGGTCAGATCCTTAGTGATCTTGACTGAACCAATTCCCTCAAACTTTGGATAATGTACCATCAGCAATTCGGATTGTACAGTCTCCATTGCATGGACTGTATTTGTAAAATGCTGTTGCATCTCCTGTCATGTGATCTGATGCTCCTGAATCAATAATCCATGGTTTTGTGTGCCATTTGTCAGCCATAAGGGCCAATGAGGAATTACCTTTTTGTGCTAACATGCTAGTTCCAGACACAGAGTTACTCGATTGAGACTAAGAACCAAAGGCTGCATTTTGGCTGAAAAGTTTTTGCAGAACCTCAAGTTGCTCTTTGGTGAAGGGACTTGAGTCAGTTGAGGCTAAGTTGTCATCCGAGGTGGCTGCAATGTTGGCACGGTTTTCTCTATTATTGGCTGATCTTGATGGCTTCCAATCAGCAAGTTTGCCATGAATTTTCCAGCAAGTCTCCCTGAGATGTCCAGGTTTGCGGCAGTGATCACACCAAGGTCTCCCTTTCCTTTGCCGATTTTCATTATTACTTGGCGGTGGTCCTCGTACTACAAGAGCAGATCCTTCAAGGTCTGAAGTGGA
>CAMOHE010055076.1:0-47973 GCA_946598075.1 Artocarpus hirsutus
AATATTTTTCAATGATTGATTGAAAAAGGATTTTATTGACTATTTTCTACAACGGTAGAATGAGATATCTTTGTAATGAACTCCATAATGAATGTTAATGATTATATTTGGTAAATAGAGGTTTTAATTATAAAAAGATATATGGGCATGATGCCATATCAGAGATCGGGTCGTGTAGTGAACGACCTTGGGGGCAGGTCCCGAAACCCAGCTGGGCCACTTCAGTGGTGAATAATTGGTTTGCCCGAGAGAATTAAAAAGGTACTCTTGACAAACTGTTTTCAATGGAATTTTAGTAAATGTAAATACTTATTTGATTTATTTATTTATTTATTTATTTAGAAAGTTCTAATAGAATATTTATCTGTCTATTTTAAATATAGTCCTACTGAGCCTTTCGCTCACGTTTTTATTGTTTTAAAATCTTACCCTAGGTGGATATCAGCTTAGGATCGGAGAAGAGTCCGCTGACCGAACTTGTGACCAGTAGAACATTGAGTAGGTTGTACTGTAGCAAGCAAGGCATGAAAATTCCTAACTTCTATTTACTTTGGACTGTGGTTGTATTGTAATATTGTCAGTACTACATGTGTGTGCACAATATGTGGGCCAGTGGGACCCATATTCGTTCCACCTCATATTTAAATATTTTTAATGTTCTTTTTATTTGCTTAATTACTATGATGGTTTATTTTATTTCCTTAATTTATTCTATTCGTACGATTTTAAAATTATCTCATTTTTGTTTATAAACTTAATTCTAAAACCCTGTTTTTAACTAAAAATTTATTTAATTAACTTAACTAAACCACCACGTCACCTCCCGTACTCCGGGGCGTGACAAATTTCCATACTGCATAACTTTATCAATGTAATTCCTTACACTGTATTATTCTAATACTGTATAATTTTTTATATTTCTACACAATATTTTTCTTAAACTGTATTTTTGACTTAACACTTGTTGTAACATATTTTGCAATAATCAAGTTTTTCAACTTATTTTCATATCATTCCTTTCGTGTATAAGATTATGCCATGATTTTTACCCTTAGGATCCCCATTTTTTATTTTTATGAAATTTATCATAAAAATCAGATTAAAACAATAATCCTTATGACACTCTTTATGTTCTTAAAATATTTAACAAATTTTCTAGCATAAACTTAAGTTCACAAAATTTGTACTTAAATTACCTAACATAATCCCTTAATTATTGCATTTATAATATACTAAAAATTCTCAGGTGTCATAGCTATGCCCTTCAGTTGGCGCGGTAACATGAACTTTCATTCACGCTACGAACTTCACTTCACCTCGCGTGCAGCCGTGCCGCTTCTCGACACCCCCGCATGTGCATTTTTGTCCTTGTAATTCTCTATTAGGGTGATATTCTGAAGGAGTGTTAATTAGGTTCCATACTTTTTAACACTGTTTAGCTTGAATTTTCTCTGCACCGCGGTTGATTTTTGAGTCCTTGAATTTCAAGAGTTTGACCACATTATCTTATAAATCAATGGTTGGACAGAACAAATCCTGCATTGTCACTTTAATTAGAAAAAGAGCCAAAAAAAAGCAGAACAGAATAAACGAAAGAAAAGTGGCAAAAAAATCAAACCGTAGTGATTTCATTTTCATGGGGAGTCCTCTTCGCAAAGTATGACTAAATCTAATGGAAAGAGGAGGCTTTAATCTCGTTGTGGGAAATTGATGAAAATGAAAAAGGATTAAATTTTGAAAAAAAAAAAAAGAAAGGCTAGTGGGAAAAGAACGAGGGATTGTCATAAAAAAGAAGAAGACCATTTTGTGGTTACAAGTAGGAACAAACAAACAAACATCCGGCAAAGGATCCATGTTGAAGGGTACACTGTGAAGATGCCTATGGCAATGGCAACAGAGCACATGATTGTGGGGAATAGGTAAGATGGCAAAGAATATGGTCCCCCTTTTGTAGAGCCCAAAGTAAATTGGGCCGTCACCATTGTGTTTTATTCATGATTTGCTTCTGTTTTTGTGTGTGTGTGTGTGTGGAGCGGAACTTGGAAGCTTACATATTAGTACACAAGTTGGTCCATATCCAAGGACAAGTACGTGTGAACAGTTGTAAGCCATGCACTACTGTGGCGTATTTATATGTGTATCGTTTTATGCAATTTGTATAGGCACAGTGGTGTATAGTACTGATCTTGATAGTGCACTTCCTGTCTCAGTGTACACAGGGACCATGCATTTTAAAAAAACCCCAGTTATTCTCCTCCATCCCAATAGCCTGTTTCACACTTTTGAAAGTAATAGTCTGTTGCATTTGCTGTTCGTCGTCTGTAGAAAAAGTCGACTAATAGAATGAAAAGGATCTGCTTAAATTTAATTTGAATGATGAACCTAGTTTCAGACAAATTGTTACGAGTTTGATTGATGTCACACAATCTATTGGTCGAACAAAATCTTCTATATCTATATTAAGGGTGTCAAGATTCGAACATTAATATATCATAAGAGGGAAAAAAAATGTATGACATCTTTGCGGTTGTGATAAGCAAGTGATTACGTGCTCATGCAATAAAATCAAACAAAAATTGTCGTCAAAAAGTGTTACATGCGTATCAAAACTTTATGTAAGTGTGTGATGATGTGTCATAGTTTACTCGTAATGCTCCTATTTATATATTTACAGATATACATAAACACAAAACATAGTCGCAAATATAACCATTGTTATATTGAAAACGTAACCATCCCACATTATGTAATGATGTTTTGTGTTATATACAGCCTTACATATATATGAATGAATGTATGTATATTTATATGTATAAACAGAAAATTTACCATTATACCATACTAGTAACACTCACCCTAAATACTAAAGTACTGTCAGGCACTCAATCCATGGACAAAATGGTGACCAAGTGAAGCCATGCATTTAGATATGATTTTGCACATGCTTTTTCTTTTACCTCAAATGGGTCTTGATTTTTTAGTATTCTGTCTGGAGTGGGGTTTATCTTACAAGACAGAAATATACCACGTCTATATGATTATCCAACCATAGACTTTGTCTGCCATTTATACTTTTAACGGCGAAAATTTGTCTACGTAGTTACCTTCCAAATGAACAAATAACGAGAACATATAACAAACCCTGTTGAAAATGGACTAAAGGGCGTTAAAATATCTTTCAATCCAATGCCTTTCTATGGACCGCTTTCACATGAAACGAGAGAGCATAAACGAAACATTATTTCACACTGACCGCCACAAACCCAGTCAAAACGGACAATCAAGAGTAAATTAGACGAAAATTGCCTTGGGGAGTCGATATCTAAATTTTATAATCAATGAAAAATTTAAAACTTTTTCAGGTGTTAGAAGAGAAAAGTTTCAACTCTCTACCTTATAATATAAAAATATGCTAGATTTTAAAGCTTTTAAATGCTATAGTACCAAAGTTTAGATTTATTTGACACCACTTTTACTTGTGTTTTTAGTCGTTTAAAAAAGAAAAATAAAAGCTGTAACAATTTAGTTTTAGTAAATGTTTGAAACCATATTTTTAAAAGAGCTAAAATGGGTCCTAATAGTTTTAAATTTGTTTAATAAGCTACAAAAATATTATATTTAAGTTTATAATATATTATTAATATTTAGGTACAAGTTTCAAAGTTTATTTCAGAAGTATTTTTTAAAAAGCCACATTTTATAGTTTTGACTGGAAGCACTTTTGAAAAATAAAAACACTTTTAACAAATTTTCTAAACAGTTTTAAAAGAAACTTTTAAAATCACGAAGTCAAAATCAGTTTTGAAGAAGCCCTTTCAGACATGCCCTTCAAACAATGAGTGTCAATTGTTCTCCATAACACCTAACTTATTTATAAGTAATAGTACTTACACTGTCAATAAAAAATGAGGTCGTCAATCTCCAATTCAACCTTAAGTTCAATTACTTCATTTAAGACGGTGGGCTATCGAAGAGAGGGTGGTGGACAGTTCTAGTTTGAATATGTTCTCCCTCATGGTACAGGTTAATAACTACAGGGTGTTTAATAGTATTGATCAGAACTAACGGTTTCAACCAATTTTGGTTAAAAACACTATAGCATGTAACAGCTTTACATTATAGCACACTTTTTTTTGATATTGTAATATATGAGAGCTTTAAACTATAACAATCAAAAGTTTTGATTTCAACTCACATTCCTAAACATACTTCTAGATTTTAAAATTAGTACCCAATTACACCTTTAGTAGCACCCTTAGATACACCTTTCAACAAAAAATTACACCTTTAGTAACACGAGATCACTCCCGTGGGAAATTTTGAGCAGGGTCAAAGAAAAATAGCCAACACCACTCACATAGACTCCCCTTTTCAAAGAAAACAAAATAAATTTGGGTGTATTTGACAACCCCGTTTCAATTACATAGTTAAAACTGCTACAATGTAAAACTCTCACATCCTATAGCGTAAAACAAAAGTAGATTACAATATAAAGTTTTCTAAAGCTACAGTAAAATCATTTCAACGTTTTATCATACACACTCAAAACAATACTCTGTAAGGACAATTTATGGACAAAGTAGTAAGGATAAATAACTAGACTTTGTAAGTGACACCCAACCTATTACGTCTTTAGTAACGCAAGGTTTTTCCCTTTGGGAAATTTTGAGCAGGTTAGATAAAAAGAAATAAATAACACTCCCATGGAGACACAATTTACCTGTAAGATAGCATAATAGAAATTGAAATGTCCATATCTACTATTAAACTCTCGTTTGCGGGTTTCATTTGACTTGACTTAATTCTTAACAAGTTGCAAAGCTGCGCCAAATGAAAGTTTAAACAATATTTGGCCAACTTGCACCGTATACCACTTAGAAGATTTCACAACGCGGTTAGAACAAAGAATAACAAAGCCACAGTTCTTTCCATCCACATTCAACAAACAAGACAAACAAAATTTTGAAGACGTGATTGTTTACATTTCCAACCCATAGTTCACACAATCAAATCTATACAACATAACCAAATTATCCAATCATATTGTCAAATAATCTGTCGTCTAAACTGGGATCAGCAAGCAAAGAGAGCGAGTGTGAAAAAAAATGGCTCTGAAAGGGCAAATGTTCAAGTTTCCAACTTATCTACATATTTTCTTCATCCCTTCATGCTTGGCCCCGTTATGATCTTTAACTTTGAACAACTTCGAACAACCAACCGATCCTTGTCCGATTGATCTTACATCAAATTGCAGTGTGGAATAGGAGCCGCTTTTCTTTAGCTTACCCGGAAACTCTCTGCTTGAATTTCCCTTCAAAGGAAGATTCTTTTTAATGCGGTTCCTGTTGAGTAATAGCATAGAATTGTGGGGTGTTGCATGCAGAGCACCTTCGACACAATCTCCCACCTGCACGCATCCCCAAGGCCTTGAAGGCCCGTCCTCATTAAACGGTTTAAGCCTTGGGAAACTATTCCTTGATCTTGAACAGCTTCTCTGTTCAGGACAGTTTTCTTCCTCCGATCTGGCACATAGGGGACAGGGAGGGTCATTCCTACGCATCTTAGGTGTTGTTTGTTCCAAGCATTCTGCATGAAAAACGTGACAACAAGAAAGAACCCCAGTAACTGGCATGTCTCCACTTCTCACAATCCGACGAGAACTCCAAGGTGATCTCTGAGAAAGAAGCCTTTCACACAAGCCGCATCTAAGACCATCGGATGGATTACATGACCGACTGCATGTTTCTGATTCAAATGTCTCAGAAACATCTGCAGAATCAAGGCTGCTGCTGGCACTGCTCCAGCTGTGTGCATCCCTTTGAGTGGAAGCATCGAACTCAGGCAACCTAGTAACTGCAAAGTCAGAAACCTCTCCTGGAGAGGCTTGTCTTGGGAAGGACAAGGGATGAATAGGTTTAGACATAAAAGAGCGGCAACTTGAGAAGGTACGATGCGAGGATGAGCGTGATTTGGGTTCAGACTCACTACTGTCTGAACGGAACGAAGTGGAGCCCCCACTATCTGGATTTTCTGACGTTCCCTGGCAGAATTAATTCCACGTAAGATATAACTCGGTGGAAGAATTTTCTTTTGGTTTAACTAAGAGAGCTTTAAATGATGAAGTACCTCCATGGTAGGTTTAAAAGATGGTGGACCCAAAGCTATACCTAGCAAGTCAGAATTGCAGTAAGAGTTTTCAGTCAATAAATTAGTATGAATCAACACAATTTAGAATTTTATCTTCATAACAAGACGTTTAAGTTTCTTCGTCGTTAGAGACAAGGAATCTAATTTAGGAATACCCGCAACATTATGAACATTAAAGTGAGACAAGCGAACAACGAGTTATCACCATCCTAACTGCAATAAAAAGATAAGACAGATATCCAAAGCTATACTTTTAACAAGCAATGCAGAAGAAAAATACTAGAATCAAAAGGCATAGCAAAACATCATGGCATTTGGAGTTAGGACATTATACACTGGATAGTTGAAGAAAATCCTCAAACAATACCCATGATAAGGCCTGTACTATGATGCCAAGAATTAATCAACTTTTGGGCCTCAATGACGTGGAATCCTACAGAAAACCTGCAAGAATTACAGAGCCAAAAGTTTCAAAACCCTGCCACTTCTCATCAAGCCCATGCACTACGGATTAAAGAATAACCTCTCTTCTGTTTTGAATAAGATGAGAAGTTGAAGCAATTTTTTTCCTCTCCACAGCCTTTCCATATTTAATATACTATCACCATCCAACCATTATCCGGAAAAAAAATCTAATTGAAGATGGATCAACTCAAAGAATTAAACCATATAGCTCCAAGGAAATAAAGCATTCAGCCAAAAGAATCAAATTGGCACCGAAAAAAAAAAAATAGTAACTTCAATAATAGAAATAATATAGTAATTGAAATACATTAAATACAAATTTTGTTATACTACTAGGTCCTCATCGGTCATTGCGGTACCATATGAACCTCTACTAAGCCATGTGTTCTCAGTAGCACACCCCTTAAGGTTTGTGTACGCAATAATTATGCAGATCTTGATAAATGAATATTCTATATTTTCACACCTATAAATTATATAACATTACTCCTTTCACAATGGCAAGGGAAAAATGATTAAGCACATTAAGACCATTAGGCAAAACATATATTACCTCAAGATTTAAGATGCAGGCAGACAACAAGTCAGTTAGAATGAACATATACAACATTCATAACATGGGATATAAACATATGTAAAATACCTATGAAAGCATAATTCACTCATCAAAATCTTTGGCAGAACAAATATTATTGCTGACTTGCTGATAAAGAATATACAGAAAATCTTCGAGAAATTCTACTCCAAAATACATATCACAGTGTTAAAGCCAATTATTAACCTCAACATATAAAAGAACTCGCATGTTTTCATGCATGTGTTAACATAGGAAACAATTTAACAATGCAATGCTGATTGAATTACCTCTCCTTGGAGCAGATTCAAAATCATCAACCCTAATTTCCTGTATTGCAGGAGGTGTCCATTGAGGACCCTGAAGGAGGTCGGATGAGCTACTCAAAAACATCCCAGCACCATCAGATGCGTAGTGGTGATTGTATAGTTGGTTGCCTCTCACCCAGCTCCAACTTTCTTTACTGTTTGATGATGCAGCAGACCCATACGGTTGTATGCCATCATGCAGACCATATTGCAGCCCTTCAGTTTGGAACTGGAAATCCCATCTTGATGGGGGTGGCGAGAAGCTTGAGTTAGTCCGCCAATACGGCTCATGGCGGCCCATTGACCAGTCCCTATTGGTTGTATGAGATCCATGTGGCCTCGCGGCCACGCAACAAAGAGACCCCGTTTTAGCTATTTTTTTGTTAAACTCACAAAGACCAGTTCCACTTGCCGTAGACCTCCACACGGTTCACTAGTAACTAGCATTGATAGTTTACGTTACTTACAAGCATACAACATTCTAAGATGCTTGTAAAGCTGACTGATGACAAGGTCTTTTGCTAAAGCCAAATTATACAAAAATAAGGGAACCATTCCAGATCCGAACTTAAAAAACGTTGTGCTTTAAGAATAACACAACAATCTACAATTTCAAATGCGTTTACACACGAAATGCACGATTTCCTAGTACAAGAGCGATCAACAACTCTCCATCACCATCACGTGGTACAAAATCTGCCCATCTCTCCAAAGATTTTCACCAAATAAGTAACAACCTACGGTGAGAAAAAGAAATTTGCACGAGGTTATATTCAAACAAAACAAGAAACATTAACGCATTCAAAATGAAGAAAAAAATAACAATTAGATTAACATAAATTACGTGGAATAAAATCCAATTACGGTATTTACCATCACTGAAACAAGAAACCAATTTTATTTTTTTTTTGAGGTAGCAAGAACTGTAACTTTAACAACTTTATAACCACATAAAAGAAGATCCCATTACCATTATGACTCCACACAAATCTGAACCTGAAACAAAATCAAAAATGCTAAACAAAAAATTGACTCAATTGGGAATTTTTTTTTAATTTCATTTAATTTTTCCTGTTTGCCCCAAGTATCATATTCCAAATTAAACCAAAATTTTAAGCATGTCAAGGTAAAATTTTCAAGCTTTTTCTTTTTTTCAATATTTCTTTTCTCTGTATGCCCAAAATAGTAAGGATTTTCGCCATAAACCAATTTAAACTTAATATTAAATTAAAAAAAGCCAAAATCTTTTTCCTTTAAAGTTACTAAAAAAACACAAAAAGCAGCTGAAAACAGTGCAAAAAATCGAAGACAAGAAGAAAGTGGTTAATCAAAGAAATTAGGTTTGCTCAAAACCCTAAACCAGCAAACAAGAGAGAGAAAGTACAGTACCGTTTGAGCGCTGGAGAGAGAGGGACGAGGTTAAACGACATCGTTGGATGAGGCGCTCTGCTCTGTCCTGGTGATCGGCTGTACGGAGAGAGAGAAATGAAAACCCTAATTATATGAGTGAGAGAGAAGAAAGGAGACAAACAGATGTGGGGAACTTTTTTGCAGTCAGATCCTCCTGTTTTTCGGTAATTCCATATGTGCCAAAATCCCACATCAGACAATTCATGTCGATTTCCATAACGAACATTTTTGTTCATCTCTTGGTGGTGCCATCTATTCTTTTTTGCATCCAAATATAGGAAAAAAAAAATAAAGCTTTATTTATAGCTCTATTTTTTTTGCTTCTGCAAAATGTAATTGTTAAATGATTAAGGTTTTAATGATGACGTTAATGACTGAAACTGAAAGATAATAACTAATCATTAGTATCTATACGTCAATACACAACACAATAATAAGCTGACCAAAATCTCAAACCTCTTTAATTTTTTTCTTCCCTTTGTATTTCAAATACAAGATTATAGACCAAATTTTTTAAACAGTAATTCAAGTGTTTGAAAGAAGAGTTCAAAAGTAATGATTTGAACTTTGAATTATTTTTTGTTTAAAATATTATAATTGTTGAGAATTTTATATTATAGTTATCTTTTATTTTACATTATAGTTGTTAAGAGTTTTATATTGTCTATAGTCCGGTGTACCAAACGGAAAGTACTTTGTTTCTTTTTAATAATTATAAAGACAAAAAAAGAATTACAGTGTAATGCTCTATTTGTTCATCTCTCTCTGGGTATTAGATCATGAGGGTGTTTTTGAAAGTCGAAATAACTCTTAAAACTATCTACATAGAGTTATTCCAAAAAAAAAAATCTTACCTAAAACATTATGCTAAATAAATGATAAAAAAAAAAAAAAAAACACTTTAGTCAGCTATGCCAGAAAGGTATTTTGGGAGCCTCATCGATCTAATAATAATGCAGAACACACCAGTTCTAAACAATATTCATTGTGAAGTAATCATTAGGGAATTATTAGCCGGATTTCAATACACATTCTTCCACCATGCCGACACAAGCAACTCTATATTTGATTTGATAAATCAGAGCAAAAAAATAATAATAATTGTTTTGAACAAATTTTGTTTTTATTCTATTTTTTAAAAAAAGGATTTTGAGTTCAGGCAATATCAGTTGTCAGGGCCAACTTTTTCTTCAAGTGCCTAATCACAAGGTTCACGGGGCCAAATGATGATGTCCAAAGGGACCCTAAAATAAGAACTCCAGAGTCACAGAAATACCAAAATAATGCCTTAAAATAGCACAAAATTTGACGAAGATTCTCAAGTTGGGCGTTTTTCAGGTTGAAACAATATTGCAGTATAAAAGTATTCCTTTTGTTAAAAAGCAGAATACAAAAAAAGCCCCCAGAGAATTACATAATATAAAACATTTTTCTAGAGCCAACCCATGAAAGAAGAGAATACAACCCCCACAAAGCTTTGTGTACTCTTTTATGTCCAGAAATATTCCATGATTCGTTCAACTTGTTTGAAGGCTTAAGGACAAGAAAGGGAACAAAAACATTTTCTCGGACTTTGCCTTTCTGTAATGGGCAAAAAACACCTAGCTATAATTAGTTTTTCTCCAACGACTTTTAACTTCCATACCTGTGTTTACAGTGGTCATACACTATAGAAAAGATAATAAACAATGATAATAATAATGCCCATGTAATTTTTTGTGCAGATATATTGAAACATAAGCTTCATTTGGGAAGCACGGTAGAAAAATAAAGTTTAATTTGTTACAGTGTAAAGTTATTGCATGCAACAGTGAAAAACAAAAGTTTATTATAGTATAAAGCTCTCACATACTATAATTTTTAAATTCTAACTTCAAATTCCAACTAATTTACCCAACACAGTCATAGGAGTTCAATATACACACGTGACACTTGTTATTTTTCTAACGGGTATTATTATAATTAAATTAATTATTAGTGTGCTAATTAAAATTTTATTTCATCTAAAATCTATTCTATATTGTTTACTTCTACCTATTTTTAAATGTTCTAAAATTTTTCTAGCCTTATTTAGTATATTGACTAAAATGTCCTTGAAACTTTCATTTAATTACAAAAAAACCATTTGACTTTATTGGACTCAAAGTCTCCAAAGGAGACGTGATTGTCACCTCCTGTCTTTGTTTTCTTTTTCTTTTCCTTTTTCCTTCTTCTTCTCTCACTCTCGTCACTCCCTTTCTCTCCCTACTCTTCATCTTCTCCCTTCTCCTTCTTACTTCCACATAGGCTCAATCAAGGGAGATCCACGAAGATAATAAAAAAAACACCGCTAGTTTTTTACTAAATTCACAAAACAAAGATCAAGAATTTTTGTAAGCAAAATCACTAATTTTCTTCAAGCTTGAGGTAAGGCTTTCTAAGCTAAAACTTTGATTTAAATTTGTGTTTTAGCATGAGATTTTTGAAAAATATGTGTTTGATGTTTGTGGGTAATTATACAACGTTTTTGAAGTTTGATTGAGATAGATTTTTGTTTAAAATGAGTTTTTGAACTAGTTTTGAAAAGTTTTGATTTTTAGTTTAGATTTGTATGTTGAGCATGAAAATTTTAAGAAAAATTATCTACATATGTTTAAATGTTATATTTCATAGTTTTTATGCATTTTTCTATGTCTTGGAAGTTGATAAAAAGTGTCGGATTGAATTGTAAAGTTTGAAACCTTTGAAAATAGAAAACTGGATTTTCAGAAATTCTTCTGTCAACAGGCCGGACTTGTCAATCGGCAAGTCGGACCCGTTGGCATGCTTAGTAGGCCAAACCCTGTAGATCGGTAGGCCGAACATTGCTAGGTGGTAGGCCGAACATTGCTAGGTGGTAGGCCGAACCCAACAGATTGGCATGTTGTACACTGCCATGTTCAGCAAGCCGAACCCTGTAAATTGGCAGGCTGAACTCTACCAGACTAGCAGGCTGAACCTTACAGATCGACAGGCCGACAGAGAGGTCTAAAATGTGTGATTTGATTAATAGGCCAAAAGTAATTGATCGACAAGTCAATCGGACAGCCCAAACTTATTTGTTTTTCATCGTTTTGTGTTATGAAATGTTCCAAGGATTTCATATTAATGATTACGGCACACTAATAAGAATAGATGGTAAATTAACATAATTATAGAGCATGATTTTAGTTAAAGTATTGTTATGTTATACGTCATAAGATAACGAAGTACTTGGAGTTTATATAGTGAACTTGGTATCATGAGCTGTAAGTTATTAACGTTGTAGTCGACAAGAGGAAGGAAATTTATTACTCATCTTTTGTGAGGTTTTATGGAATTAAAATTAGTTCTTTACATTGCAAGATATATATATATATATATATGTTGAACTATTATTGTATGAATATTACTTATTAGACAATAACATAAACTCGTCCTGTAATGTACAGCGAGGAATAAATTGATTTGATATGTATTGAATAAATTGAGAAACATGATTAAGAAATATACTATATACATAACAGTAAAGGTTATGAGAGGAACGATAAGGCGTGAAGAGGGAGACGGTTACATCGTTAGGCATGAATACCCTAAAAGGTAAATAGAGGAGATAATGACGCTCCCTTGAGTCGAAAGTCCCAGAACGCACTATACAAGAATCGACTTAGTGAGGATCTAGGGCTTGATGTCCCTTTACCCAACACTCTTAGAATGATTAAAGAGTGAAAAAACACGTCTAATTGGGTTTCGTTTCATTGAGTAATGAGATACTCCATTAAAATGTGGATATCTATGAACATTAATGAATTATAACGTATGTATATATGTATATATATGAAACTTCGTAATAATTAATGTAAGATATCCACGAAAAATGTTCATAATGAATCTCATAAGACAAATAATGTTGAGAACAAATTGACCATATAGGTATTAACATAAATAATGTTAAGAACAAATTGACCATATAGGTATTAATATGGCAATGATAGAAACCTAAAGGTGAGCAATGATTTCCCCTTAATGAACATGTTGTCGCTCATTCTTTTATATTTTCATTTTTTCAGGACTCACAAAGTGTGAGATGGTGGCGAAAAACATAATTGAGGAAGTTATGCAACTATACTCATTTGGAATCTCTTTGTTCATTAAGAATATTCTTCATGGTAATATAAGCATTGTATGTTACTACGAGTGATGGCATTACAATGCATTGAAGGTTGTAATGATAATGATGATAATTTTATATTATTAAATTAAAGATGCTACATTAAACTGTGGTTTATTTGTTATCTATATTTTTATTTTGATTTAAGAGTTTTAATTCAAGTCTCGGACAAATCTGTTTTGAAGTTTTATTTTTATTTTTTGATCTTTATTTAATTTATTAAAAACTGTTAATTCCCACCTAACGGTGTTACAACACATGCTAACTATTAGCTTGTTAATAGTAGTGGTTTACTTGCAAGCTATTCCATAGACATGAGGGTTTACAAAATAAGCTTTAGACAAGAAAGCCATGCTGAGCTTGAGATCTGAAAACCCAGCTTCTGATATGTGCTTTCCTGTTTCCCTCCTGAGATGACAACCATCACCAAGTCTCTGTTGCAAAGGGTCAAGAATTCTCTGTGTGAATCTGAGGATTGGTCGTTCTGCACTACCACAACAATATATATAAACACTCAGACATGTATAAGGGATAGGAACAAAAATCTTCCCCATTTTTTACCGACATGTCGTGTTTTATTGTATCGACTACGTTTTTCACAAATCATATTAATAACATGATATCTGGGGGAGATTTTCAATACGAATGGTAGAACATAAAAGAGATGTGGCATTTCGAAAACCATAGGAGGGAACGTAGCATTTGGATAAAACGCACTAGAGAATTTTGTTATTAATCCTAGTTGATAAGAGCAAACCAAAGAACCTAGTTGACAAGGCTCAAGAATTGCTTGAAGTAACAATTTCATCTTACAAACCTTTTGCAGCCACATGTTCCACAAATAGATAAAGCCCACCTGGTTTCAGCACTCTCTTAACCTCTGGAAAGAATTGTAAAGGTAAATGCATGACGTCAAGTAAGACTATAAACACAGGTTAAATAAGCAACAAATCACATGAATTTTGTTTTTTGGCCTTTCGCATTTAAGTTGAGCAAAAAGGAATTCAAGCTCTTATGTTTGCAATACCGAACTCTGAGATAGATATTTGGTTACCTTGCAAGGACAGCTTAACATCTTCAACAGAGCAGAGTACAAGGGTTCCAACAACTGCATCAACAGAAGAATCGCCTAGTGGTAAACACTCCACAACCTGTTTAAAGACTACACCTTTAATATCTGAAATAATAATAATAATAATAAAATCATCACTTTCTTGGGTTGTCCTAACGCCCAAGGCATTCCACCATACTGCTAACAAAACAGGTTAAGAACAAATCCATGCTTGATGTCAACCAATTAGCATGTCTAGGCTAAAGTGCTACATATAAATGTACCAAAACAAAGTTGAGATACAAATTCTAATTCTCAAATAAAGGTCAGCAATTGTAGCGACGAAAGAAGTGACGTTGAGGTACCGCTTGTGTAAACTCAAAATTCGAAAGCGGCAGGCCAGCAGCAACGGCGGCAGCCTTAGCATACTTTTCCATCTTTCCATTAGGATCCACTCCAAAAACCTGGACGCCTTCATTTCCAGCATAGTACCTCAGATTTGGGCCCGTCCCAATGCCAATTTCCAACACTTTCTGTGCCTTTCCCTTCAAATTAGCAAAGAGCTCGGACTTGTAACCTGCAACCTTATCACCCATATAACATATATTACCAAAACAAATCATGTATACAAGATTCACCCCTAAACTGTAACTAAAATTGGGAACTAACCTCAGCTTCATAAGCTTTCATGCCTGTATTCAAAACTGAGGCATACAACTCCTCGTACCAATCTGGTCTTGGAGGGCGAACCTTCTCTAACATTTTCTACATAGGAAAAAACAAAATCTCGTACTTGTCTACAAAATTGACCAAAAAAAAAATGGTAGATATGACGTAAACATTTAGAGCTTAGGTTATATGGAAAAACTGGAAAATTTAAGGTGAAAATTGTACCTTGTAATTGGAGGCGTTGGATGAGCAGGTAGGAAGCAAAGATGTGGCTGCTGCTTCAATGAAGAGCCTTCTTCTGCCGCACCTGCGTGAACTTCCATGGCAAGCCAGAGACTCGTAGGAGCTTCGGCTAGTGACGTTTGCGTTGACACGTGATGGAGGATGATCAGACGGTGGTGAGGTTTTGGCACGCGGGGTTTTGTTGGATGGGGATTGAAAGCTGGGAGAAAGGGATGATGATGAACAAGAAAGGATCATTTCTATGAGATAGCAATAACGCTTGACAGACAGAGGCAGAGAAGAAAGAGAAGAAAATGTTCTGGGTATTTGGGAAATTAGCTCAGCTCGAGGCGGCTGAGAGGCTATGCAATCATATTGATATTTAATGCCAGTGATTTTAAAAAAAAATACAATATAAAACTTAAATTATTCTTTTTTTTACTAATAACACAATAAAAAATATAAATTTATTTAAATATCAAACGAATAATTTATAATTTTTTTTTAAATATAAATGATAGAATTTTTATTTTTATTGTAGTAAAGATATTTAGGATCAAAACTTTAAAAACTTAAATTTTTAATATTTAAAAGATTTAAATTTTTTGTGAAATAAATATATATCTAAAAAAATTTTAATAATCAAATTTAAATTTAAAACTATTGAGTTTAAAGGACACAAAACATGCAGGACATATTATACACCCAAAACAACTTCTTCTATGTAGTCCTATGATTGAAATGCAACAGATTACGTATGATCTTTGGAATCCAAAAATGGACAGTTTTTCACTCGAAGACGCATTTTGCAACTTGTGTTGCAGCTGTACAAAGCTGAATTCCTGCCAGGACCCGAGGGTCAGGACTAAGATAAATTAAACAAATAAGATTAATTAAATTAAACCAATAATTAAACGGAATGAATAAAAATAAATAACCTAAGCTGTAACAAGTCTCGTCGATAATCATCATCACATGGATACTAACCATAAAGTGGGTAGGTAATTAAACTACAAATTACAATTTATCATTGTTAAAATAAATAATTTCATGATTGATATTGACGTCGACATCGAGAAAAGTCGTACAGTATACATGTCAGACAACAATTTCTGAGCAAATTAGCAATTCTACTCATACTTACCAGAATATCTTGTGATTATCTTAAATCATACATTACTATTCATGGTGTGTAAAGCCTACTATAACCACCACTGTAGTGACCCAACTGAGTTTCGGGACCTACCACTAAGGTTGCTCTCTGCACGACCTGATCTTTGAGTGTGGCATCATGCACTTATAATTCATTCCAAATAGGATTCTTTTTTTTAGTCCTTTTGGTGGTCAGTATCATTTAATCGTATCATTTACTTGGTTTACTTTTACCGAGTTATCATTTTCCATTTATTGTCATTCACGCATTTTGATTATTTAAAGCTAGATGCTAAATCAAATATCATTTTGTTAACTTAATCATTAGTGTACCTCTTGATTCAAAATAACCAAAATGCAAACTTTTATATTCTCAATTTTTTTAACACATTAAAAAAAATACAATTTTTGGAACATTTTTGTACTTCATAACATCAAGAAACCGAATCGGCGCAAATCAGAAACACGAGGGGCTTGGAAGGTGGCGGTAATTCCCCCATGTGACTCTTCTTTTGTTATAGCTTCTCTCTCAGCTCCAGCCATTCTCTCTCTATATCTCTTTTTATTGTAGATTTGATTGAGTTTTGGATGGTAATTTTTTGGGAGATGTTCATTTAGAATCTTGCATGTGAATTGGAAGGTAATATGTTGTAGCCAAGAATAACTTGCCGATAACATAATATGGAAGCTAAATAAAAGTATAAAATTTCTTAAATTTGAAGAAATCTGTCTATAATTATTTTTTTTGGTCCCTATACTTTGATCAATTGCACTTGCAGTACAATTGGATTTTGCAAGAAATTAAGCATTGACAAGTTGTCTTTGGCTGCATCTCTATCTCCAATTCACATGTTAGATCTATGACAATGATATCAACGGTAGAGTATGAAGAACATTTTCAAAAGATGTGATTTTTACAGTAAGTCTTCTTTACATAATCTTATTGTTGTTATTAAGGTTACAGTTACAAAATTTAGCTTCATTCATAGGTGAAGTTATTGCATTAACATGTAATTAAAAGAAACGTCACTTTTGCAGCATAATGCTTTTTCTCAATTAGATTGGCCAATCGGCACTTTTTTCTCACTGCAGCTAAGCCTAGAATCATGTATTGCTTATCCTTTTCAAATGGGCAGAGTCCAAATGCTTTGGCAGACAAATATGTTTCAAATGCCATAGATTCAGTCCTTGGGAATCAAGGGGGCTGAAATATGCTTTTGTTGGGAGTTCCATTGTAAAAGAATTAGATTTGAGCAGGTTAGTTATATAATGAGTATATGAGTGTGTATTATGTTTCTACACAAACTCTTAATTGACTTTTACTGTATTGAGCCTTGTTCGTGCAGACGGTGTCCCTTTAGTACCATAGATGATGTGGGAAAATTCAGATATATATATATATATTAGCTTTGATTTTTTAATTACTTTATCATTATTTGTACTGAACTATGCCGTTTGTCTCAGCAAGTATTTTGTTATCATTATGTTAAAAAGCTATAAATACTTTCTTTAGCTATTATATCAGGAAGACTTAAAAGATGATTGAGTATTGAATATAAGCTTGAATTTTTTCTCTCTAATTCGAGGATTTTCCATTGTGGGGTTCCTTAAGTGGATTAAAATCTTGGGTCCAGGTTAGGTCAAGAAAATCCTTTTTTCTCAATTTCGCATCAAGAGATAATCAACATGTTGTTATTTTAATTTTATTTATTATTATTTATTTAGTTTTTAAATGATAATAAGTAAATAAAATAAATTTAAGTGGTCGAATGTACAAGTATTTTTCAAAGGATGTCAATCAAAGGGTATTCAAAACTGTTATAACGTTTCAGAAAAAAGGCTTCTTTTCAGATATGGTAATGTACACCCTGATGGTGGGTGTTATCAATATCACGTAAAAAAATCAGAGGATCCCTAAGCCTTGCAGTTATTAAAAAATACACCATCTTTCTAAATTGTAAAAAGTTTAGAAGATTCTCTTTCTTTCACAAAATTTTTCTTCAGGAATTCTTTTAGAGAAATTCTCCATTCATTCTTCTGATTATCAATGGCTGAAGGTTAGATTTTGTTTCCTTTACGTTTTCGCATTTAGATGATTTTTATACAATTTAAATTCATGCATATATAAAAAATTATAATTCTATATATGAAAATTTCTAACACATCTTAGATCTAAGATGCATTAAAATGTGAATTGGCAATGATAGATGGTCACTTAGCAAGTTTCAATTTCAATCTTATAAAAAAAAAAACTTACTAGAGGAAATAGATAATTATATATTCCAGTTAGTCATTCAAACCACAGCCCCATCTCAATGCCCTACTATCATATGACACTTTCTTCCGTTCCCCCCTCAATATATGTTTTATGACCAGAGAGAACTAGATCATATATATATGTTTCTTTTCTTGACTGAAACTAGACTCTTCAAATAAAAACCAGAATAAGACTTTCCTAGGATACATTGCCCCAGGAATGTGAAGTGAAGTCTTCTAGGTTGTAACAACACACAACAAGTCCATGTCTAGATTCCATTAAGACTATTTGATTGGTATGCCAACCTTGATTTGTTGGAAATCTGAATATGCTTTTGTTGAAGCGAGATAACGTAAAAAAACAAATTATTTTATCCAATAGCATGCCTCCATGACCTCACTGCCCACCCCATGTGCACGCTGAGTCAGAGGTGTACGTGTCATCAACTCCTCTAAGTAGTGACTTAAAAAGTACCAACTCACTTTATAAGTTTTCAATTTAAGACTTTGGTTGTCACTAGTATTCTCCATCCTATTAAGACTTGACCAATTCCAATATGATCTCCCTCCAAGAATGAATTCCCATTGTAAACACATGGCTCTGGATGCAAAACATCATAGCAACAACACAAAAGCCTAATAGGTCGTTTGCTACATAAGTTCAAGCAGTTTAAACTATAAAGACAGTTCAAACTAGCGTTTGATTAAATAATAATTAAAGCCACCAACTTGAGTACAAAATAAATGTGATTCTTTTTGTTTAAAAAAAATATACATATATATATATATATCAATACACATGAAATTCCTTGAATCCTCCTAAATTGAAATCGTAACTGTAATAGGCCCTGAATAGCAATTTTTATTAGATGAGTGGATTCTGAAGAATATATGGGTACATGAAAAAAAAAATAAAGATTTAAACGAAAGTAGGAAAGCCATAATCCGAGAATTCTCATGAGCGTGACATTGGGAGACATGAGTAATTAAATAGGCCTATTTATGGATCTCAATTCGTTTTGATTTCACTTGGGAAGTAAAATTAAATTTGCCACTGGGAGATGAGTGACGGTGAAATAAGTCCAATAACCATTTCTCTTACCTTTAGTAACCCAAAACTTCAGTGCCCATGTTCTAGAGCTTTTCCATTAGTTACATGTCAAAATTCTCACCTCTAAAAAGATCAAAAGACGTCAAAAAACATGAATCACATGACCGTCTCTGGCAGCAGGCAGGCTTTTGAACTGGCTTTGAACTGGCTTTGAGCCAACTCAATCTTGCAATAGGCGAGCAACCTGCATAAGATAGGTCCGAGATATGATCAAACCTCCAAAGATAGTAAGCAATCTTTGGAATATTTCAATCAACTAAAAATTTGTTGATTTATCAACTAGAATTATTGAGCAAAAAAAAACTAGAATTAATTTGTTTTGTCTACATTCGACACCATTTTGAGTTACTTGAACTTTACCCGTATAAATCAACAAGAACTAGAAGGATAATGAAGTGTGTAAGAATGCATTTGGAAGCACTAGTTTCTAACCAAAAAGTTTTAGTCCTAACCAGTTTTGTCATAGTATATTCTCTCGCAAAATTTAAAATGCTACAGCGCTTTCAGTTCAAACATTTTGTTCGAACCATATTTTCAAACACTTTCTAAATTGTCCTCGGGAGCCGATCAAGGTTGTCAGACCAAGATAGCAACCAAAAAAAACCAGCCCCTCTCCTATAAATAGAGCCTTTCACTTCAAAGGAAACAACGAAAAATCATAGCATTAGTTCACATTGAAACCAAGTTTGTGGCCGTCAAGCTCATCCTCTTTGAAATTGTTCCATATTAAACCTCAAAATCTTCATGATAGCCTCTTAGAAGATCAGATTGAAAAAATTACAATAATAATAATATGGGAAAAATATAAGATTTTAGTGGCGGCTAATGTGAATAAAAAGCTCCGTACTTACGGCAGATAAGAAGGTTCCCCAATGCTTGTGTAGCTAGAATATTAAGTGTCACATTTTATTAATGAATGTCTTTTATTTCCAGGAAGAAAAGTGAATAATTTGTAACATTTAATAATCCTGTTGATATTAACGTTATCTTCTAACCAAAACCACTAAACCGATGACTTCATCCTCCACAGCCTTCCAAATGACTTATTTGCCAGTGTCGTAGCCCAAAAGACAAAACTAAAGGACACTAAAGAAGAAAAAAGGAGTAATTGTTTTTAGTCTCTCAAATATCTGATGTCACAAGCATGCTTTGCATATTGTCATCCCTTGGAAAGCACGCTTCTGGTGGAAATTATGCATCAAAATGAATATGCCACGATCCATCAAAAAGGTTGTTGCAAAAAATAATACGATAGGAACAAAGAATAAAAACACACGTGAAAACCTATAATGGAAGAAAACTACAGGTAGAGGAGTAGAAAATCACTAAACTCATGAAGATTATAATAGAGGCGTTAAGGAAGCTAAAAATTCGCTAATAATAAAACCTTAACGCAATACATCATATATATAGGTATAGACCGATCCTTCCGCTACCACCACGGATCTTATGAAAAATCTTATTTTTGTTTTTCATCACAATTGTCACACAGTAAACTTTTCCGGTCGGACCAAACTGAATTCGGATCACCATACTCTAACAAAGGTGTTTAGATTGTCAGTTTAATTTGTTGAACTAAAAACGTTGTAATAATTTAAATTTATAAAACAAAGTTGTAGTAAAACCTCTTTGAACTGAAATTTTTTTGGTTCAAAGCAAATAATCAAATGCCCTATAAGCTTGCCCAAATTAGAAATAGAACCACTGCAATGTTTATATTAACACAGATTAGATTAGTTTATATTTAATTACACACAAAATATGAATGATGGTAAAAACTTGTGCTGGGTCTTAATTTTTTTTACCAACTCATACGACTAGTAATTTGTCATCCTTAGATTTTTTTAAATAATAACTGACTTGTATAATAATGAAATAACGACAACTCACGCTACAAATATTAAAAAGTTGGGGTAAAAGTTCTTTTATATATATATATATATATAAAGAAAAGATTGAGATAAAAGTTGACATCAAACAATATTCATGCTATTAGTAGGCATTTTCTAGTGCAGTTCAGTTAGAAAGCGAGTATATGTAGCATTTACTATATTCTATATATTTTTATTACTTTTTGATGAAAGTATATATTTATTACTTCGCAAATAACTATATGATTAGTATGTCAGTGTGTGACACATGCAAGCGTAAGAGTTTAACTTAAACTTTTTGCGCAAAAAGAAAATTAAAAAAAAATAATGTTGATAATATGATATGAGCAGCGACGTGTAACCGCTGTTGAAGACGTTAGTGGAGTTGGAGGAAAGCCAAAAAATTGATTTCTATTAGACACGAAATAGAAATATAGAGCAGGTAGGATTTCGAGCGCAAAATATGAAAAAAAAAAAAAAGTTGCTTATAAACAAATGTTGATTACATAATTAGCAACAGCATGCTTAATAAATAATTAATTAGAGAAGCAAGAACACAAATTAGCCACAGGAGCTTGGCAAACCTAACTAATTAAACGTACGTTAACCCACTTAGGATGGTTCTTATTGGAAAAAAAAAATATTAATAAACTTTGAGAAAACTCCAATTAAGGTTTGCTTTCGTAGGTATCATTTAGTGTATAAATGGGTGCCTTAACCTTCACCATCTTCACAAGCAGAGACAAAGCTAATAAAAAAAATACTAAACACAAAATCTTCTCGAGAGTTTACTAATCACTAAGAAGATGAAGGGAGAAGCGGTTGACGCCGGCGGAATCTCGAAGGATTCGATGGCACCAAGCCGAAGAGTGATCAAAGGGCTGTCTCTGCTAGATTTCATTCTGCGAGTAATTGCGGCTCTTGGAACTCTGGCAAGTGCCATAGCCATGGGAACTTCTAGACAGACACTTCCTTTTGTCACGAGATTCACACGCTTCAGGGCTGTCTATAAAGACCTTCCCACATTTACGTTAGTGCAATCACTTGTTTCCATTAATTACTAACTAATATTATATATGTAATCGTAATTAAGTTGTTTAATTATAGTATTAGATAGTGTTCATTAATGTTGTTATATTTTACTCATGTGTTTATGTTTGACAGGTTCTTTGTGATCGCCAACTCTGTTGTGTGCGGTTACCTTGTGGTTTCTCTGTCCCTCTCGTTTGTCCATATCTTTAAGAGTGCTGCTGTAAAGAGTAGGATTTTCTTGATCATATTTGACACGGTATGAAAATAGTGGATAAACTGTTTTTTTTTTTCCCTCATTTTCTGAGTGACCAAACAATCTACTTTAGCAAGTGACGTTTTAACCACAATTCTGAAGTCAGAGGGAGTATTTTCATACATCCACTTTTCATAGTTCATGTATCAATTTTAGATTAAATTTTCTGCTCTGTTGCAAAGACATTGATTTTCTTTGCCCAATCTTCTATTTTGTTTCTGAAGTGATAGTTATGACACTATTTGATACTAACTCCGCCAAGCCTAATTAACTTTTCAGTGTATTGATTAATTTTTGTGATTAATTAGTTAATGATGGGTCTTCTAACTGCTGGAGCTTCAGCAGCGGCTGCTATAGTCAGCGTGGCGCATAATGGGAACACGGGCAGCAACTGGTTGCCATTTTGCCAACAATACAGGAGCTTCTGTGAGCGCATCTCTGGCTCCCTCATTGGCTCTTTTATCTCTGTCGTCGCCTTCATAGTCATCATCATCGTAACATCTGTGTCCATCTCTCAACGCTAATTAATCATCAGACGATCATGAGGTCTCATGTATACATGCAGTCGTTGTAAAACTTGTCTTGTTGTTAATTAACTTGCTTTTGTTTGATTGAAGAAGAATTAAAAAGGCACGAGGTTTCAAGTTTGATCTACATTAGAGGTGCACTCAGGTCGGTCTGTTCGATTTTCAGCCTTTTTATGGAACCCGATGGTCCGTGGACACCACAAATTCTTCGCAACAAAAAATGAATGCTCTATATTTTCATCAAAATGATCTGCATTATTTTACATGATTTCTCAGCTTATCATTCTTCAAAATTTACACAAGAATTAGAAAATGCAAAAAAATAAAAAATAAAAAAGTAGCTGATTAAGACACATTGGTGGCTTACAATATTGAACCTCCTATATTAGGCCAGTAATGCCACAACATTGTCTATTGATTTCAATGTCTTCTCGTAGAACAAGTATGATTCATACACCTTTGGCGTGCGAACGTAATAATCAAACTAGAAAAAAAAATTAATTAGCACAAATTAAGCAAATTAGATTTCAAAACGTCATACATAATAACACTAATTATTGATCATTAAGAACTAAAAATAATATTCATCTAATAGGCAAAGCCTAATTGGAATAATTGATAATTAATATTAGTTATTCAGCCACAAAAAAAAAAAAGTCTTGAAGTATGATGCATGTGTATATTCTTTATCCAATAAACAAATACAAATTATGGCGCACAGCACACGCCACACGTCAACTTTTAATTAACTTTAATTTTATTTTTTTAATGCATTAATAAAGGTGATATACATATACATACATATATATATATATATAGATTAATTCTTTATCACATATTGTCATGTCCACACTATGACTTAACAAACTCAATCAAGCATACTCATGTATAAATTGAATGCGTTTATGAAAAAAAAAATTGAGCTAATTAATTAACAATTAAATACTAACAAATTTTTAAGACAGAGTAATTTAACACATATATTACCTCGGCCATGTTATCCACCAACTCATTAGCAGCTTTAACATAATCCTTTCGCCGGCCTTGGGGCAAAGTAGTCATGGCATTCTTCAGGTCCTGAGAAAGATACGACGACTTTAGGCGAATGTAGAACAACACATACCTCGAAGACATGCTCTCCAACATGTCCCTAATGCTGTGTAGCCCTTCCGTGGTTTGCTTGATTCTAGCCACTGCGTCCTCCGGTGACAAACCGGGCTCAAAAAACCTCTCCTTGATGAACGACTGAGTACCCCAATTCTGAGCTAGAGCCTTTGGTGTGGTGCCAGGATTCAATACCCCCCCAAGTGCCAAGGACGTGGCTAAGAGTGTCGTAAAGATGCGCCGACGACATGTCGTATTTTCTTCGCCTTGAAGTGAGGCTCGGACTGTGGTGTTGGGGAGGCGGTGAGGTTGGAGCTTAATGTTGAGGTGAGCGTGGAGGAGTGTGGTGGTGTTAGTGAAGCTGCTCATGGCTTTGTTTGGCGTCAAAGGTTCATAATAATTTTGTGTTGAGGATAATTCAATGAATTTTGGAAGGTGGGAATTGGCTTGTTTGTGGATTTTTGGGCAGGCTTTTGCGGCTGACCGTCGTGCCCGTAAATCCAACATGGACCTTACCTTTTTGCCAAACCCAGTTTCGTTATCCGTTGGTGTAGGTTTGGTACTGGGCTTCACATTGTTGCCATAAAGGAGCTATTAGAAAAAGGGTAAAAGATTACAAGGGTCAATTTGAGAAATTTCAATTCAGCGTGGTTGTTTTTCAATTTTATTATTTTTATGAAAAAATTTGAAACGTATACTTTCAAAGAGTATAAATGCATAATTAATCACAATTATTTTGGGTTAAGATTACGCAAACAAATATTATCTATTTTGACGTTTTTGGCTAGAAGAAATAATATAAATTAAAAGAAAAAAAAATGAGCCGTAGAAAATAAAAGTGATAATAAAAAAGTGTATACCACCTATTTTATGAAATTAAAATTCAGCACAATATTCACAAGATCTTAAAAATGTCCTTAATTGCATAATAATTATTCTAATGATATTATTTTTCTAATTATATAATTACATAATAATTATTTCAATAATATCGTTTTTGGACATATGTAACATATTTACAAATTGAAGTCATATTAATAAATACAATTAGTTCATTTGGACTAAGAATTTCTTCAATATCACCAGATCATAGTTTTCCACTTCAAGAGATTAAGAACATCCTTATTCAAAGGATCAAACAACCATTGGAGAACACATTAATGGTTATAGAAGGTGAACATCAATAATAATAATAATAAGTCAATTTAATTTATAAGACTCTTTGTTGGATGTTCAACACTTCAGAATATACCTCATTAAAATCTTACTAGATAAAACCCCATGGGACAAAAATTTTGGTGAAGAAAAAAGAGTACCTCAAATTTATTGTACACTGTAAACTGCTTCATTAAAAATCTCGTCAAGAAAACCCAATGGGAAAAAATCTTTGACTAAGAGAAAAAGAGTACTGTGCATATTTGCGTCTCCCTTGTACCGCTATCATGGTTCTATCAATAACAATTGATTTGATAGAAAATAATTGAGTCGATGCATATTATTATAAACAAATTCAAGATATTTGTAATCGACTATCTAAACTTGTTACCTTTAGCACTTTTGCTAATATTTCAACTATTGCTCTTTAAGATCTCATTTATCATAAAGAATTTTATAAAAGTATTGGCTATTTTTATGAGTATACATGAATGAACTTTTACCCATATTTATATTCTAATTGGTAGAACAATGGTGCAACAATTGTTTGCACATAAACTCATCTCCAAGTGAAAATAAAATATTATGCATCTTATAGCCAAATACTTGTCATTCTACTTAGTTATTCAGATAATATTTCACACTATAATATACTAAATTTCAATAGTAGGATGTTATACAAAACACTATATAAAAATTCAAGACTTGGAATTATTTTTATATATCCTCAAAATGTATAATCATCAAATAAACGATAAAAATACACAATATCCTTGAAATTAAGTTCTTTAGGACAATTTTCTTATATATAAGAGAAATTATGGATAAGCATTCTTTTAAGTAAATCTTAATTTTTAGGTTTGAATAAACTTTCTTCTATGAGATTTGTCTTCTTAAATTTCTCTTATGATCTCTTCAAGAATTTTTATAAATAACAAGAAATCCAATATGTTTGAGCTCATTATAAAGCAATGGAGATGTTAATTTTCTAGCACTTCTATTCTTTATAGCATAAAGACATAGTGGTACCGTTCATATCTGGATTGCATTCATTTACACAAAAATCTTTGTGACTTCTATAATTAAGCGTGTAATTTCAACTTATATTTTTCAGATTGTTGAAGCCCCTTTAGGACTTTTTGTAAATATCAATAGATTTTTACAACATATTTTTCAGACGCACATGAACTTATTATATATATTTTGCCATGCTATCAAAATATAATTGCTTATTCATCATATATGAGTACCGTTACTCATATTTTTATATGAGTTTTCTACAAAAATTTATTATTATAACTCATAATTTATTTTATAACCTCGTACATTTTCATATGCACCATTTTATATGGATATTCATTTTCACTTGATTGGTTTTAATATTTAAAATATTTTGGACTATTGGCCCTCTTTACTTTGCACTAGCATATATACTTGCTTGGACTTTGCGTCTTTTACTTATAGGCCATTTTTTCACGTCAATCACTTTCAACGGATTTCAAATACTTTTCAAGATCCTCACTTTTTTTGAATATACTAATATTTCATGCTTTTTGTAATTATCAACAATAACTTTTATTACAATTTAACTTTATTTTTATATTGACATGACTTATCGAGATCTTCCTCTTTTCTTTGCTATTTCTAAATTTCAAGTATACTCTTTGAACTACTTCAGCAGCTTAATGACTTCAAAAAGTTCGATCTTTAATAAATATATCAAATTATCATGTAATTAACCTTTTCCCAAAATATCCTCTTTAAGAATATGATCCCTTCATAATACCAACATATTTATAAGTTTCTTTCTCTTCCAATGAGTGTGGTACTTTAGACAAGATAAGTCTTCAGTGCTTCAAGTATCTCTTATACTCATAAAATAACAAATTGTCATTTAGAGGCCTCAATCCAAGCTATTAAATTAATAGTTTGAGAAGTGATTCAGTCACTTTCTTTATCATATTAATTAACAATTTTATACTGTATTGCCTGTGACGACCCAATCAATCTGCACGAGGATCAATAATATCCAACTGTAAATTTCTCCCCTTGATAGTAGGAATATTTTTCCAAACGATATTACATGTAGGGATTTTCAAAATATATATTTTACACCCAATATGACTGTTGCGACCTTTGTCGCCATTCTTGTTGAGACATCGCTCAACCCTTGTCTTTAAAACCATTTCATACTGTTTCTTAAAACTGAATAAGAAACATTTACTAAACATAACTTAAAACATCATTTCGTAATTGTATAATACATTTAGTACAATGTATCGTAAAACTTTTGAAAGTTCATCATAACAATTTTTTTTTCATAGTTATCTTATTGCAACTTGTAAGACAAATTGGAAATAAGTTTCCAATATATTTATATAAGTAATAACATATACCCTCATGAATGTTTCTCTGTGCATAAAACCAAACATAATGCAGAAACATCACATATCCTTTATAGGTACTGTGGTTATGTTTTCTTTTCATCAATATAATGACAATACCATGGGAATTTACATCGTCAATAACAAGCAGTTAGTTCATATACTCAACAAATTAAATATCACAATCAATTTCTAATTAATCACTAGGCTGTGTAATAATAAAATACCATTATTACTTCAATATATTGCATGTATGTGATCTTTCCAAATAATTTTGTCTCACAAACTTTTTAATTTTCCTTTTTGGTCACTTTTCCCCTTCTAGTGGTTATATTCAACTTTCTCAAAGTTGGAGAATGCTTGTATCATAATATCATGTTGTGCTCAATTAAATGAACTTGAATAAAACAAAGAGGAGACAACCAATAACTCAACTCTTTCTTTAGATTTTTCTCCATTTAGGCTTTATAAGATCATCACATTTATATTTTGAATGCTCTGTAGGTATATCCTTCATGGAGGCACCACTATAGTCTTTTCATATGTCATAATAATATTCTTATAACAAACAGATGAAAATTTCTTTTTTGATTTAGGCTTAGTATTGGCATTTAGACATACAACAAGTACACACCAAAGCCTTTTTTTATTACATGCCAAGTGATTGAATTTGATTATTCATAGAAGCAATATTACAAACTTTTTAGTTTCTCTTATCAATACATTTTTTTCACTTTTCAATCATACTTTATGGCTTTCTTTGACAACGGGGATGTTGAGAAATTTAAAAAAAACCATAGCCGTTAGATTTGCATTCACTTAGAATATGCAAAAATAATTATATTATATATTGTCAATACTAAAAGACCATGTCTAATATAAATCACATTTTTACTGTTTCACTATAATTGCATCAATAATTGCAATAATATACCTTCATTTCATAGAATATGTAGAGCCAATTAGCCAAAATTAATGGCTCTTTAATTATGGGCTCAAAAATTAAGTGTAATACAATTTACATTCATGTCAATATAAGTTTTAAATTATATTAGCTAGAGAGTATTTTTAGCTTCTTACAAATAATATAAACATATAAAAACATTAAAACATATTGTAAATAAGTACAAATTAGACAAATATTGTGCTAATAAAACAAATGAAATCTTGAACCAAACAATACCATTTGATATTAAGATGATGGCGTAAAAGTTTTGGTACTAAAAAAAGGAATTTAATAGTAATAACATGGCATGTTTATTTATATAATTATAACATTCAAAACACATTTATACAATTACAATAGATGAATTAACATTTATGATTATAAAGTACCATCAATTTTTTGACTTTAAAATAACCAAATAAAAGAAAATAATGATTGTATTTTCATGGTCATCGAATCAAAATAAATAATGATAAAGAAATTTTATAAACTAATATGGTTTGCAAAAATGCAAAAATAATAATAAAGTAGAAAAAGATTCTCATAAGCAATACAAGATAAGCTCTCAAAGTAAGAAAAAATATATATTGCTCACTACTCAAAGTGAATGCATAACGAGCATAGCCAAACAATAGTTGTATAGATATGATATGAAAGCATGTGTCAAAATCTCTACAAATTTCTTCAATATATATAAATATATATAATTACAACATTAACATCTAGAAAGTGATAATAACTAACATTCAAGACCTTTTATTTGTAACACATATTCAAGAATGAAATCGTAGGATCCGATTAAGCATTTTTATTTTCAAATATAGTGTATATAGTTGTATTGGATAATAGACACAATAATCATATGAAGTATGTATTCCCTATTCATCCTTAAGATATAGTTGGGATATCATAAAGAATATTTAATACACGTCAAAGACAAAGTACTAACATATGAGATGATCTTCAAATTTGTAGAATTTCAAATGCCCCTACAATAAAAATGGTTATAAACTCGTGCTGAGAACGTGTTATAAAACAAATACAAAGAATTGAATTATAAAGCATAAAATAGAGAGATTTAAGAAAAATAGAGAGAAACAATCTTATTTTTCATCATCTTATATTATGTATAAATACAAGCTCTCAAAGGTCATATATATAGGTCAAGAATCATAATGTGAAAGAAGCTAAAAGTTATGAGTTACAACAATAAAATATTACTAATGGAGTGTTAATTGGGGGTTTTATGAAGGTTATTAAGTATCAAACATCAATGATAATCAAAGAAAAAATAATACAATTCATAAACGTGTTGGGAATATAAAGATCCACATTAGTAAACTATAGTTTATTCAAAACATCTCTTATGTACATTTATGGACTTGTATTTGAAAAATTTTTGCATGGCCCTGCAGAAAAAAGAGCCAGCTTTGTTGGACAACCTCGTACAGGCCACCACTATGGCTCCCTTTTTTGTGCTGTTGGACGTTATTTATTGAGAACGTGTTATAAACTGCTAATATTTTCCTTAGAAAAACTTTTTCTCATTTCCGTAACGTTTTGAGACTTACATGGAAATTTGCTTATAATTTGACCATTTCTATCTGCTTTAGGCTCTGCCCACCCCATGTGAGAGGCCGAGGCCCCTGCCCTAGGGGTTGAATAGAACTGCTCATTTCCTTATCGTTTTGAAACTTACATGGAAATTTGCTTACAATTTGACCATTTCTCTCTGCCTTAGGCTCTCCAGAACTTGTTCCATTATGAACCGTACCCTGGTTTCCATGCGACTGTACAAGCAAAGGTTGAAGCTGAGATCAGTGAATGGAAAAAGAAGAAGTAGAAATTGATTTCATAATAATCTGTTGTGGGCTTTGTTTCAGTGACAATGATAATTTACTCACTCCAAACGAATGGGATAAATCAAAATATGAATTGTTCTTCCTTTTGGGTGAGAAGCTTCAATAAAACCGTGTTATGAGATTTTGCTTTTTTTGACGTGATAAATCTTCTTCTTATTATTTTTTTAGCTAGCTTTAGGCTTTATCAAAGGGAAATTTATAAGTAAAACTAATACCGCAATCTTTGACAAACAGCACAAGTGATATTAGTCACATGTTCACGAGTGATATAATATGCGAGCTTTATAATTCATGTTACATGAACCATAACAGGAAGAACAAATTTTACAAACATATATTATCTTTATTAAATTTTAGAAGTCTTTTGTCAATTTCAAGGACCAAAGTCAAAATTAAAAGTTCAAAGACTAAATGTCACAATGGATATAGTTTAATATGTAACGGTGCTAAAAAATCTATCATATGTGAGTGACGAGGTCAGAATCTTATTTTAGAGGAGCATGAACTATAATAAAATTTGGATTGAAGGATATATTAATACTTACTTTTAACACATTATAATTGTTGACCATGGAGTTTTTAACTTCATATGATATTGCATAGCAATCTTATTATCATGTGTTGCCCTTTGAAGTTTTCTAGATTTGGGCGGTGATTGCCTATTCCCCAAATTAGAGATTTCAAAAATAACAACTAAAAAACAGTAATATAGAATCAGCAATTGCTCAAAACTTGTTTTTTAAATTTATAAATTTCAACTTAAGGATCGGAAACCATTGAAAAACGACATGCAATACGTATGATATTGCATAACAATCTTATTATCATGTGTTGCCCTTTGAAGTTTTCTAGATTTGGGCGGTGATTGCCTATTCCCCAAATTAGAGATTTCAAAAATAACAACTAAAAAACAGTAATATAGAATCAGCAATTGCTCAAAACTTTTTTTTTTTAATTTATAAATTTCAACTTAAGGATCGGAAACCATTGAAAAACGACATGCAATACGTATGAGGTGACAAATTCCAAGCGCGTGAACGCAGTTTAGGTATATCATTTTATATGCATGGTTGAGTCAATCTTTCTTTTCTACATACTAGTGGAAAAATACGCCCTTTGCGTGAATGTATTAAACATGTTAACAAAAAAATAAAAATTAAAAAAGAAAAAACCAAAAAATAAAAAAAAAACATTTTGAAACTAAAAAAATGTTTTTTAGAGAAAAAAACGTTACACGCAATTAAAAGAAAAAAAATATTTTGAAAAACAAGAAAAAAAATGTTCAGGCTGGAGAACAAAAAAAAAAAAAAAGTTTTGCAAAAACACGATGAAATATTACAAGTTTCAAGCGCCTTAAGAATATCAAGCGGAACTTATTCTTACTTTATATATATATATATATATGTATGTATATGTTAAAAATTAAAGATAAAAATACTCGTTTTATTGCCATCTCCTAAAATATTCTTATTTCCTCCTCCTTTTTTTACAAGATGCGTCAATGGTGACATACCGGAGGCGGCAACCTTATAGGAGGCCATCGTCGATTCAACTTCCAAGTTCCGACAATGGAGATGAGATCTTCACCAGCTTTCCATTATCACAAAGAACAACGTTCTTCAGGTCCTTTTCGTTTTCTAACCTTATATACGTGTGTACATTTATGAATCCCCGTATATATATATATATATATATGTATGTATGTATGTCTGTATGTATGTTTCTAATTTGGCGTGTAAAAATCATGAAATCATATTGTTTATATGCTATGGTGATTGTTTGTTGGTCAGGAGGCTTAGGAATGTGACGTGCTTTTGGAATTGTCATCACTCATGAGTTCACGTATTGCATGTCGTTTACAATATGGTTTCTGATTCGTCTTTTTCCTTGAGTTGAAATCTGTAATTAAAAAATAGTTTTAAGCAAGTTCTGATTCCACTTTATTAATTGTTTTTAGGGCTTGTTCTTGTTTGGTTCAGATCAGCCCACTTGTCCTTTAAAATAAAATATTGGTCAGAGCAAACAGACTTCTAGATCTTAAAATAAAAGAAAAATGGAATTTTTTTTTTTAAATTAAGGAAATAATGTACTTATAATCCAATGGGAAATACATTGCTTGTTTGTGGGACATGAAGATTAAATGTCTAACATAAGCCCTTTAAATATGGCAAAATGTTGATCATACTTTTAATATATATATATATATATATATATATGACTATTTTCACTGGAGATAGTGAATTTTTAACAACGTGAAAAAACATTTTTCGGTATTTTTTCTTTTTTTGAAGCAGGAAAAGAGACAATGGGGTGATTTGCAACTTGCCTACAAGACGCTACAGCTGGTAATGAGTGAGTTTCGAGTGTCTGGTCTTTCCTTCTTGCATTCTTCATAAACATGGGTAAAAGTCTTTTTTTTTTTTTTAAGCAATAAACTAGACAGTGAGACAAGATGTGGCCTTTTTATGACGCAACTGAAGTACCTCTTTAATCGAATTTAAATTTAAACCGCATAAAAGCAGAAACAAACTTTTGGTTTTCTATTTATTTATAGGACGCCCAACTTTCTTTATTGAGGACCAAATATATATGCTTCAGGTTGAAATTCCTTGAATAAAAGAACACAAATTGATCGCTTACTCAAAAAGATTATTGCCATGGAGCTTAATTTGATGCCACATAAGGACGTAGCTTCCTCCGGATGGATTGAGGCAAGATTCTGTTATAAGACAAGAATGATATATATATATATATATATATATATATATATATATATGTTACTTAACAATAAAATGGATAAGGTTAATGTTTTGTGTCGGTAAGTAGTTCCAACTATATAGTTTAAAACGTAATAATATAAAGTTCTCATATGTTATAGTATAAAGTTAAAGTCTGCTACAGTGTAAAACTCTCACATACTATAGTATGTAGTTTCAACCATTTTTCTAAACACCCTATAAAAAGGGAGATAGGGAGATAAGAGTAAAATTTGATAAGCTTTCCTCAATAAAATTTATGTTACTCATCTCGTGTTTCTTTTTTTTCCTGTCCTTTTTCATTTTCTTCAAATAATATTATAGTCATGACTTCTATTTTATTATAAGGAAAAAAAAAAAGTCTCATTCAATAGATCCCAATGCGAAAACATTGACTTTGCCATGCATAATTAGATGCCTAAGAAAGGCTTCAGACATGGAAGTTGTTATGTTCTGTTCCATTCATCAACAACGCGTGCAAGGCAAGCGAGCATTTTGTCTCTCACAATATAGCTCCTTTACACCTTCAATTATTGGTTTTGAACCATTCCAAACGACCACTTTTTACACTCGGATTCGGTTGTTGAGTGTAAAAATATATTAAAAAAAGATCATTTTCCCAATTTCGTTTTAAGGGTAGCCATTTTAGAAAATTCCTCGGTGAGGAAAAGCAAACTCTGGAAATTTTAGAAAACTTTTCTCTAAATCAACCATGAATTGGTAATTAGATGGGTTGCTGTGTTAACCTCAATATAGAAAGCCAAGAGCATTTCCAGATCAAACAATCTAATCTTCCTCAAGAGAAAATAATTCCGGGAAAATCAGAAAAGAAAGGAAAATTTTGTAGGATATGGAGAGACAGGGTTTAATTTTTGCTTTTTTGCTTTTTCATTACCGTACGTTTTGGTCATATGAGATGAAAATTAAGGGGCTGCTTCGGAATTTTTAGGGAATCAAGAGTAGAAAAGAAAATGATTTGTAAAAAAGAGCATACTCTTTTACTCATTTCATTGCCGTCACCCAAAACATTCTTCTTCCTCTCCTCCTCCTCCTTTGAAGATGTTTCTTTTGGCGACTTGTCCGCAGGGGAAACCTTATCGGAGGTCATTGTCTGGAGTTGAATCAATGATGACCTCGAACAAAGTCGCTTCAAATAAGGTTGCCATGGGAATTGGACGTTGTTGTTCTTTGTGATCATGGGAAGCAGTAAAGACCACCATTTTCATAGGGCTTGAAATAATAGTTTAAACTATAAACAGTATAAAGCTCTCCTATATTTTAGTTTTTAGATCTAAATTGATGGCTTAAACTACTCCTCAAACACCTTAAAATTGACCTCCTATAAAGTCTCCACCTCGGATTCAGTTGCCATTGAACTCATGATATGTGAATGGAGGAGGGGGAAGAAGAAGAGCAGAAGAAGAAAGTCTGCTTTAGGGGACAACAGTAAAATGAATAAGGTAAACAAGTATGCACTATATACAGTGACAAAGTCGCAAAATGTTTTGTTAAGAAGGCTAATGAGCAACAACGACAATAGACATTAAAAAAGAATAGTAATTACTAATATTTCTATCATCCTCGACAAGTTTTAATCAGTTAATTGTCATTTATTCTTTGACTTCCTTTTCGTTTTATAGTTGGTTATTTATTTTTTATAATCGTCATAATAGATAATATTCTACAATAGTAATGATCACAATTGGTAGAATAAATACCAATAAAAGAAAATGATAAATGAACGGATATACTTTTTGGTTTAGGGATATAACTTAGGCAAATGATTATAACTTTTTAAAATTAAATAAATGGTCGTTTATCAATGATAAAATTAAGTTTATCGAGTTTAACACTAATAAACTCGAAAAGTTTATTAGATAAATTTAGTCTATTATTGATAAACTCGTCAAATTTATCAGGGTTAACTTGAGTTTATCGGGTTTAATACTAATAAACTCAATAAATTTATTAGTTAGACTTAGTTTATTACTAATAAATAGTTATTTATCTAATTTTAAAAAATTATGGTCATCTATTTTAAAAATGCTATAAAAAAAGACCATTTAACCCAATTTCTTTTTTTTTCTATGTTATCTCAACTATTTTGTGCAACTTCATCCTCAACATTATTCAGTAAAATATAACACATTTGATTAAAAAATGTACATATAAAAATCTAGTCAAGACATATTTGATGGAATTTATGATATGTACCAAGAAAACCCTTTAAATATGAAGTTTGTCAACATCAATAAAGTTAAATATATGTACTAGCGAAAAAAATCCATAAATCATTTCAAAAAAATCCGTACCTAGGAATATAAGAGAAAACAAATAAATAAAATTGATTTAATAAACAATCCAATCTATTAGGAAGAGAAGGTTTTTGTTAATCTAGGAATATTAGTTGGATTTTGGTTTAAAAATAATAATTTTTCATTGTTTTAGGAAAAATCAAGTTTATATATATTTTTTATTTTGGAACTGTATATAATTTTAGTAGAAATATCTTTAGATATATAGTGTGAATAAGGAATGCACTATTTCTTTTTTAGTCGTTTAAAGTGCACAATTTTAGTGATTTGGACCTTTTTTTTTTTTTTTACTTTTTTCTTTATTTATTTATCTTATTATTTTTTTTCCTCTTTCTTTCTTTTGCCTTATTTTTTTCTTTGATTTCATTTGCTTACTTGGATGTTTGGCACATTAGTTCAAACATTGTAACATATAAGAGTTTTTTTTAATAGTATGTAAGAACTTTACATTATTCTTAGTTCCAAACAACTTTAGATACCTTTAAAACCACTTTAATCTCTCTTTCTTTTTAATTCCACTACTTTCATGGTTTACTTTTTTCTTTCTTTTCTTTTTTAGCTCTATTTTTCTAACATTGTATCATATAAATAGGTATGGCAATAGAAGTGTAACACCTTAAATTTTAAGCTAGGGGTCTAGTTGAGATTATATGAATTTATTTTATTTTTATCACTTATGTATACTTATGTAATTGCCATGTGTTTATGGGATGATAGAACTTCATGCAAAGGTATTATATATATATCTTGTATGTTAATTTATAAATATTAATACGTTTATATATATATAGATATATATAAATTTTCTAAATATAAATAAACGTTAATTTATATATTCATTGTAAGTTAATTTACAAGTATATTATATATATATATAAACGTTATATTCTATATATAAATATTTCTATATATATACTTATTTTTACGTAATATAAGAATTAATATGTTTTTATATATAAGGTTAATTCGTATAAAAATAAAAGAAAGGAAAGTTATGTTATATATTAATGTAATGTGCACAGTATTTTATACTATTGTATAATTGTAGTGAAAAATGACTATTAATATTTTATAATTTATATTTTTTTTTGTGTGAATGTAAATTATATATATGAGTGCGTGTAATTGTTATAGTTGCCGTGTGAGTATGAATAGCAAGTGGAAAGTAATACATTATTTTATTGATGTTATACATTTTTTAATGTAATGTGCACTATATGTGTAAGTTACAATGTTTGGTGGCCGTGTATGACTTTGAGAAAGTGGATAATGACTAACATAATTTATGTATATGTGAGTGTATTTGTTACGGTATAATTTTGATTTATTGGCATATTATCTTCTCTTGTCTTATTCCATATGGGAAATAGTTGACTTTTTATGTGATTGGATAATGATTGTTGATTGATTGGCATATTTTTGGATTTATTTCCTCATTTAAGGAAATGAAACGTTTGACTTTTGATTGATTGAATTTAATTGATAAGGTTTCCTACTTTTGAAAGTTGATATATGGTAAATAGGAGCTAATTTGTTGATTCTTCCCCTAATTTCCCTCTAATCTCACGTGTAAATTGCCTCTAATTAGTCAAGATGTTATCGTTATATTTTGATAGTTGACTTTTTAATGATAATTGGAATTTATGATAGGTTTCCTATTTTGATAATTGAAATTAGGCAAGTGGAGCTAATATTGGAATCTAAAATTATCTTTAATTCTTTTATTCCTTTATTTGATGATTGGTTAACTTATTTAGAATTATATTCATGGATAGTCAAGATACTATCATTATATTTTCCTCTATTGAATCATTGACTTTTGTATTTAGTTTTCTTTCCCCTCTCACGAGTATGCATTCTATTTTTATAAAAGATTTGTTTCTTATATAGAAGGCTATGTTTCTTTTTATATATATTACTCTCATTCTTCACATTTTACTCACAAATCCTCTCAACCTCTCAATCTTCATGTTTCTTCTTCTTCTTCTTTTCCTTCTTTGTTTTGCTACTAAGAGTAAGAATGTGTGAGAGAGAGAGTAGACGAGAGAATGAAAGAAATAGAGAAAGAAAGAAAGACATTATAGAAAGATGTTTATGTGAGACTTAAGAAATGAGGGGATGAACCATGAGGGAATAAGGAAGAAATTAAGAAGAGAAAAGGAAAGAAAAGATTAAGGACACAATATTTAAAGAGACATATGAATGCATAAAGAGAGGATAGAAAATCATGAAGGTGTTCAATGGCTTTCATCGGAATATGAAGGGATGTATTATGTGATGTGAAGAATGAATGAATAATGATGCATAGAATCTAAGATGATCATGAGTAAATGGTTTGTGTAAGTATACCCTCCACTGCATCACTTGAACTGTAGTATATTTTAAAGCATGCTTTTAAAGTTATATGTGTTGCTATGATGAATATGTTTAAAGATGTTTTTAATGATTTTTCATGAGTATGATGTGAACTCTCTTGTTGTCATGAACCAACCAATGTTATTATGTTTTCATGGTCAAATCCTTGAGGAAGCATGTTCCAAGATAGGGACCATTTATGAATGAATGTTAAGGGTTCTGACTGCTTGAAATTAACGTTATGCTACGGGCCCGAAAACCTAAAAGTAATGTATGTTTATGAAAGTATGTTTTTATGTGGAACTACCGTGGTTTACTTACTAAGCATTATGCTTATATAGTTCTAGTGATGCAGGTGAACTTCTAAGTAAGGATGTAGATGACTGAGCAAGAATGGTCCAAGGTCCCATGACGAGTCTAAGATGCAATATTTATTTCTAAGTATTTCTTTGATGTTATTAGAAACTAAGAATTGTTATTGAGGACATTTAGGGGATTTTCTAGCTTTTGTATAAGTGTTGTAATCTTAATATTTCCGCTGCTAATGATATGATAATTTCCACATTAAGGTTGAGTCAAGATTTGATTATTTTTCAGCCCATCTTCACATGCATGAACAAACGATGAGTGACACTCCTCTCCTCTCTTTTCTCTCAAGGGAGAGGGGGAAGGGGTCGCTACAAATTCTATACTACATGACCTTAAGCAGTCCAATTCTTATACTGCTTTATTTTTACAGTGTAAATTTTATACTGTATAACTTTTTCAGTGTACTTTCTCACACTACATTTTTCTAATACTGTATAATTTCTTATAATACTATATAGTATTTTTCCTTTTTTATCTTCAAATAATCCTTAACTTAATGTATTTTTAATGCATTAGAAATTCTCGGGTGTTACAGATGTACTCTCCACCATTCGACAATAATTTTGCAGTAATCGTAGAATTATTTCCAATTTTCTATTGAAATTACCAATCATAAATAGCAATAAGTTCTGTTGTCCCAATCTTTCCTTACTCTATAGTTTGGCAAAACAAGCTTTTCACTAAATTTCTTTCCATTAAATAACCTAGAACAAGCTCTCTAGATTTAATCCAACAAAAACATAAGTTAAGAAAGATTTAATCCCCCAACAAACTTTGGTTTAGAACTCATAATAATCCAGCTATCAGCACTCACTTTTGCTCCAACGTTGCACTATGAAATTCAGAGTAAGTAAGATAAAGATGTAAGCCTCGTAAGGATCAAGCAGGAAATGAAAGAAGGGAAATATGAAGAGTTTTCGTATTATGGATGATGGAACCTAATACCTCAAGCACTGCTTATGTGTTCCTAATGTTGATGGCCTAAGGGAAAGAATTTAGCAGAAATTCACGACACTTCTTATTCAATTCATCCAGGTGCAACAAAGATGTATAACGATCTAAGGGATAACTTCTGGTGGTTTGGAATGAAACGTGATGTTGCCATGTATGTAAAGAAATGTTTGACATGCCAGCAAGTTAAATCTAAACACCAGAGACCTGGTGGTGATTTAGAGTCAATTCAGATACCAAAATGGAAATGGGAGGATATTGCAATGGATTTCATTACCAGATTGCCCAAGACTATGAACAGTTATGATGTTATTTGGGTTATTGTGGATCGACTGATGAAGATGGTGCATTTCATCTCTATCAAGATCACTTACTCTATGGAACGGTTTGTGAAACTCTATGTCAAGGAGATCGTACGACTTCATGGAATTCCTAAGTCTATCATCTCAAACCATGATGGCAGGTTCACATCCGAGTTCTAGAAAAGTGTACAACCTGCAATGGGGACCAAGTTGCATTTCAGTACCGCTTTTCATCCTCAAACAGACAGCCAACTGGAGAGGACAAACTTAATCTTAGAGGATATGCTTCAGGCTTATACACTCGACTTCAAGACCAGCTGGTCTAAAGTGTTACCGTTAGCAGAGTTTGCTTACAACAACAGCTACCAGGCGACAATTGGGATGGCACCTTATGAGGCCATATATGGGCAGAAATGCAGGTCGCCTATATGTTGGCATGAAGTTGGTAAGAAGAAGATGATGGAAAGCGTTGACGATGAAAAGACTGATTTTGTCAATGAAACCTTTGAAATGATTAAGTTGATTCAGAAAAGAATAGAGACCACGCAAAGCCGTCAGAAGAGTTATGCTGATAGAAGAAGAAGACCCTTAGAATTCGCTGTAGGTGAATCTGTGTTCTTAAAAGTTACACCGATGAAATGAGTTATGAGGTTTGGGAAGAAAGGCAAGTTGAACCCAAGGTTTATCGGACCTTATGAAATCGTGAAGCAAATAGGCAGAGTAGCATTTCAGTTATGATTGCCATCAGAAATGTCAGCAATGCAAGATATGTTCCATGTTTTGATGCTGAAGAAATATGTCCCAGACCCTATGCATGTGATTGAGCCACAGGTGATTGAGATACGAGATGATCTTAGTTATGAAGAAAAGCCAGTGGAGATTCTAGATCGAAAAACCAAGACCTTGAGAAACAAAGAAATTTTATTGGTCAAGGTGCTATGGTGAAATCACCAAGTAGAAGAAGCCACAAGGGAACACGAAGATGACATGAGAACTAAGTATCCACAACTATTTTGAGTTTTGAGGATGAAACTCTTATAAGGTGGGGAGAATTGTAACACCCGTCAAATTTTCATATAACAGATGAATAACGACGTTAAGTAATTTCTTTATTGATATATGTTATGTAATAATGATACTAACTATTTTATTTTAAGTGTTATGATAGGTGACGGTTACGTGGAATCGAAATGCTCAAGTGTTTATGTCAATTACATTGTGTGCTTAATAATGATTTTGTAATAATTTAATGCTTTGATGAATTTTAGTGTGTTAAGGCAAATCGGCAGGCCGAACCTTCAAGTTCGGCAGGCCAAATTGTCTCTCACAGAATGGTAGGCTGTTGAATATGATCGGTAGGCCAGACCTTACAGCTTCGGCAGGCCAAAGTGAACCATCAGTAGGCCGAAGACTACGGACAAGTAATCAGTAAAAACACCCAAAATTTGTGACAATGATGATGATGATGTTGGATAAAATTGGATAATTAATTCTGATTAATTAGCATATTTTTGGCTTCTTTCTTTAATTATGGTAAAGGAATGTTTGACTTTTTGATTGATTAGATTCTTTGATAAGGTTTCCTATTTTTGAAAGTTGAAATATGGTAAGTAGAAGCTAATTTGTTGACTTTCCCTAATTCCCCTCCAATCCCACGTGAAATTGGCCTCAATTTAGTCAGAAAAATTCTGATAGTACAAGAAATAAGTTGACCTACCTCCTCCCTCATCTTTATTCACGTAAAAATTCACTCACTCTCTCTCTCTCTCAAAATTTCTCTCAGATATCTTTCTTTTTCTCTTTTCACATTTTTCTCCTTCTTCTCTCCCTCAATTCTCCTACAAATATTTGAATGAAAATTTGAGTTTTATCTTGGGTGAATTCGAAGGAAGCTTGAGAAGAAATTTTTTTGAGGTAAGAGTCTTGCTCTCGGTATTTCTGAAATTGTAGTTTACTTGTGTTTTGACCCCCATATCTTTGTTTAGGAATTTCCGTTTGCTCTAAAATTTTAATATGTTATTCATGCATGTGTTTGTGATGTTCCTCCATATTTCACATTCATCGGATTTTTCTATGTTAAGATATGAATTTTCTTCTCTCTACCACTCATAGAAAAATATTGTTGTTTGGTTGTGTTGTACAAAAATATAGGTTTTGTTCATAATGCAAATGAATGTTCTTTTTCACGAAATTTGGCAAATATGTTCATGTATATGTTAATTTATGAATTGGAAAGTCTCATGAGAATATGATTAATATTTTATGTGATATAGAATTTTCATTAAGACTAGGTTATGAGACTGCTCTATCAGTAGATTGTTGGACTTCTTGTTGTGTGATGTTTTTGTATGACTAAATGATTTTATTTGGTGACAAGAATTTTTGTGGTACTGTATTTGTATGTTAATAAGTTGTCATTAAAAGATTGGAGCCTAAATAATTTTATTTTAATAGTTCAAAAATAATGATAATCTATAACTCATTGCCTATTACGTTGGAAGTTGTTTTGTTCTTGTTGTCCCATGCACGTTTTTGGACTGTTTGGAATTTATTAAAAAGTAATTTTTGGCTATATTGTAATTTTAAGTGTCTATTATATGTAGCATTGGAATTATTTTGGGATGTAAATAATTTATTTTATGAATGTAAGTATGGACTGCTCACTATGTTATTATTGCTGGCAAATTTTGTATAGTATGATATATGATTTATTTAAATTGCTAAATGAAATTTTTATGACTAATGAAAAATCATGATATTATGTTTATATGTCAACATTGTCCCTGCCAAGTTTGGTACTCAAATTGTGTAAAATTTTAAGTTAATGAGCTATGATTTCATAAGGGTCACATTGCAACTGTGTTGACCATTTTGTTCTAATGATTTAAGGTTAATGAAACGTATTATGAATTAATGTTTTTGAGAAATGAATGTATGTGGGATTTATTATGGAATTTGAGATATGTTATGTGGTGATTGAATGATTTCGTGGTCTCATGAAAATAATGTTAATTGTTATTTTAAATGAATGTATGACATAAACATACTAAGGAGCGAGCACATCAAGATAGTGGCAACGTTACCGACAAATTAAGGTTCAGTAAACTATCCAAGTAAGTACATTCTCACCTGCAACATGATATGGTTGTAAAAGTTTGAAATTATGTTCATGATGATATTTATGATAATTCTATGATTATTTTCATTTTATGATACTTATGAAAGATTTGATGTTCAAAAGTTATACATGTTTGATGTTGATGTATTTCAAAGTATGAAAGTAAAAATATATATGTATCACTTAAATAAGTATTGCACACCCATGTTTATGTTATGTTATGATGTCATGTTTGGTTTAGGATTAGCTACCCTTCTCCTCTCATGACGGCGCGCCTACAATGATGTTTATGATGCAACACTTGGGCCCTTAAGATAAAATAAACAAAGTTTTAATATGGATAATGAAATAAAGGATATATTCCTTATGAAATTGTACATAGTGCACTATTATGACAATGCATACGATGATGATGTTCACAGTGTTTTTAAGTTGTGAGATATAAAATGTACTTACTAAGCTTAAGCTTATTTTAGTTTTATATCATGTTGCAGATAAGGGTAAGAAGATAATGGATTGGGTGGAGGGCAAGGGAAGGTGTGTGAGCTATGCAAGATGGATTGAAAATGGAAGACGCCAAGAAAGAAGTTTTTAAAACTTATGAACTATATTTTATATTTTTTTTATTCCATTTTGAGTATATTGTTTCTACACCTTAAAGTATTGGAACTTATTTAAAAATTAATTATTATTTTATCTTTGATAGTCGGTTGGCCTACCAACCATTACTGGTCAGACTGCCGATGAAATAATTGGCCTACTGATTTTATTGATTTTGAACCCTGTTTTGCAAAACCTCAGGTAGCCTGCCGATGGTTAAATATCGATTTGCTGATCGAGTTTGGCCTGTCAAAGTCCCAAGTTTGGCCTGCCGAACTATGTATGTAGATTTTTAAAGATGTTTTAAAAGTTTATTCAATTTACAATGGTATTGGCAAACTATTTAAAGAATGTTTATGATCAAGTAACGATTTATAATAAATTAAGTTATTAAATATTAATTTATTAAAAAAATGTATGCATGGATTCTTGGGAATGTTTCCCAAATTAAGTTTCAATCATATAGTTTATCTTAAACTTAAAAGTATTAAGGAATGAATGTAACGATATCTGTGGCGTTCGTAAAGGAGATGTTACAACAACAACGTTGAACACTCATCCAGAATCAAACCAACGTGAAACTGAGGCGAATGAAGAACGTGGAAGGACGACCAAGCCAACCACTCGATTCAAAGCTACTCTCGTACCAACCCTACTAACTCCCGAGTCCATTCAACAGATGATGAAAGAGATGCTTGAATAAAATGCTAAGCTTGTAGAAAAGAAGATCGATTAAAAAGTCTCAAAAGCGACGAGCAAAACCCTAGCACTAGATGATATCTTGAAGAATATTCGAGAAACTCCATTCACTAAGAGGATTACTTTAGTCATTCCTCCAAAGTATAACAACCTGTCCACTAGGTCGATCAACAACTTTAAGTGGTGAATTCATTCGTCAAAGCCTATTTCGTACACACAAAAATCGGTAAGATAACTAAAGACTTATGATCAGTCATATAGAGCCCAAGCGAGTCACTACGAGTGTACATCAAGAGATTCAGCAGAGCGCTAACAGCTCAAGAAGCATTAAAAAAGGACTCCTACACAAGTCCTCTTTTAGGAATAGTATTTGCTCTGATTACCTCAGACCATCCAAGAAGCTTTGAATAGAGCAAAGGGATATATCAATTTAGAAAAAGAAAATGAAAGATGAGAACGAGAGCTTGTTAGAAGCAGAGATCCTAACAGGTAGGGCGAAAGGAAGTAGAAATCATGGTAGATTGAAGAGAGCAAAAAAGGACATCACTAAAGAGAAAATGGAGGAAGAAGGAAGAAAAGTTGCGATCCAAAAGCAAACCACTGTCACCACTAAAATATGCTTTAAGCATATCCCCGACGGAGTTCGTTAAGCAATTGGAAGGGAAAGATTATGTTAGGTGGCTGAACAAGTGGCTCTAAGTCAATCCCATGACCATACTAAGTATTGTGAATTCCATCGAGACATAGGGCATATAACAATCGACTATAAAGCTCTATGGCCTGAAATCATGGAATTGCTCAAGAAAGGGCATCTGAGGGAGTACTTGTCTGAGCATGGGAGAAATTGCTCAAGAAAGAGCATGCCAAGTGAGTTCCAGTTCCATAACTAATGAATGTAGCGAGCATACAATTTCATTTTGAAGAGATGAAGCATTCAGGCTCAACAGTCCTCATGACGATGCTTTGGTAATCTAACATTTGAGCTCGACACTCCTCATGATGATGCTTTGGCAATCAAACTTAATATCACAAATTGCGAAATTAGAAGAATGCTTGTTGATAACGGAAGTTTAGCCAATATTTTGTTCCTCTCAATGTTGAAAGAAATGGACATCGATGAAAAAGAGATCGAGAAGTCTACTACCACCTTGGTAGGGTTTAATGGCAAAGCAACTACAGCAGTCGGAAGGATCAAGCTGCCTGTCTACACAGCCGAAGAGAATAATATGATGAGTTTCCTCATTATGGATTGTCTTTTGGGATACAACATTATCCTTTGGTAACCTTGGATACACGCAATGAAGGCCGTCCCGTCGACTTTCCACCAGTGAATCAAATTTTGAACAAAGCGAGGGTCAGCGAAATTCTTGGGAGTTAATAAGTGGCAAGAAGCTACTATGCCACCGCTATGAAGCAAAAGAAAGCTTTATAGCAATTACAGATAAAACCATCGAGCGGATCAAGTAATCAAAATTGCATCAAATCAATGTTAGAGTAGCTTGATGAAGTCTAAATGAATCTGAAAGATGAGTGGCAAACTATGAAAATTGGATTACAACTCGATGTAGAGGTGAAATCTACCATAGTTGATTTTTTAAAAGCTAATAATGATTGTTTCATATGGTCTCATGCAGATATGTCTAGAATTAACTTGAGCATAATCTCACATTGGCTCAATGTTGATCCCAACCATCGACCCTTGCGACAAAAAAAGAGGAGGCTTGGCATCAAATGAAACAACATTGTGAAAGATAAAGTAAGATGACTGCTTGAAGCTTGGTTCATTCATCCTGTTCAATATCTAGATTAGCTTACGAATGTAGTAATCATAAAAAAGAAAAATGAAAAATGGAGGATGCGTATAGACTTTACAGATTTAAAGAAAGCCTGCCCTAGAAACAACTATATTGCCATATCGGTCGCCTCCTCGACGCAACAGTTGGCCATGAAGCTTGAGCTTTCTCGACGCTTTTTGTGGCTACAATCAAATCCTTCTGTAGCCATAAGACCAAGAGAAGATTGCCTTCATCACAGAACATGGGATTTTTTGCTTCAAGGTTATGCCTTTTGGGCTGAAGAATGCATGAGCCATATACCAGAGGCTGGTCAATATGATGTTTAAAGAACACATTAGTAAAAACATGGAAATTTATATTGACAATGTGTTGGTGAAATTGTTGTAGGCTAACCTCCATGTTTGGCACCTATAAGAATGCTTCGAAGTGCTTTGAAAGTATAACATGAAGTTGAACCCCGAGAAATGCACATTTGGAGTGGTGAGTGGAATGTTCCTAGGCTACTTTGTTACAAAACGAGGGATCAAAGCGAACCTAGATCAGATAAAAGCTTTCCAAATGATGCCATCCCCAAGAAGCAAGCACGAAATCTAGAAGCTTATTGGACGAGTTGCCACGTTGAGTCAATTCATAGCCCGGTTGTAACACTTCGAAGTTAATTAAGTATAATTAGACTACTAAATGGTGGATTAGTGCGCCATAATAAGTGTTTTCAACTTAAGTTTATCATTTTGTGAAAATTAAGAAAACTTATGTTATTTTACTCTTTTAATAATTTTTAATTAATCTAAATTGTTTTTAATTGTCAATTTAAAATTTTAACAAAGCAATTTGATTTGAAAAACAGTGTGTTGATACACATAGTTCTATGCAACCACTTTTCTCTCTTTTCCTCTATTTATTTTCCCTCTATCTCTCTCTCTCACTTTCATTTTCTCTCTCCTCTCTTTCGCTCACTTCCTCGTCTCTCTCTCTTGGTTCTCTCTTCCCCTCTCGTTTTCTCTCTCTAAATTTTGAAACAAAATTCAGATTTAAGCTTTGGGTTAGAAGATTGAAGGCTCAGGAACGAGATTCAATAACAAAAACATCGTTTTCAAGCTTCGATTCAAGGTTAGTTTTTAAAATTCAAAACTTTTTCTATTTTTTCAAATTTTCTTGCATTTTGAAATTTAAGATTTTTTAAGCTTAGAAAAGCTTCAATCTAAGTTAGATGGACTTAGATTAGCTAGAATGCAAACTTTATTTCATCAAAAACGAATTGGAATCAAGATTTTTCATTTTTCCTCTATTTTCTCTATTTTTGGATTTTTGTGAAAATCTTGTTTAAAACTTGTTTTAATCTATTAAAAAGTGTTCTATTATGATTTTCTATTGTTTATGATGATTACCCATGCCTGAGAGTTGAGAAAACAGGTTGGATTGAGAATTTGGATTCGGGATGCCGAGAACCCGTGCGTGGAAAATTCTAGAATTTTTCCAGATCAGCAGGCCGAACTTCATGTTCGGCAGGCCAAATTCAAGAGATCAGCCGGCCGAACCTGGAGATGTTCGGCCGACCGAACCTGTTCTTCCGGCAGGCCGAACTGTGCAGTTTGGCAGGCCGAACCAGGAGGATCGACAGGCCGACCGGGCATGGTGTAATTTTGTGATTTTTTACCCGTTTTCTCTGTTTTGAACCCCGATTGAAATTTCAACTTTATAAAATGATTTTATAAACCTAATGGCACACTAGGACACCATGAGATGATTTGATTACATAGGATACCTCGGGTTAGATACTAATGAACTAAGTTACTATGCGTTTAGGAATTGTGCGTGGATCCACGGAGCTAACGTATAGCGGACCGAGATTATGGTGTGGGACACCGACACAGATATCAAGGTAGGACTTCTACCCCTTCTTTGATAGCCAGTTTTAAATATTTTGGCCTCAAAGGGATTTTTACGAAAATGTTTTCAAATGATTTGTTGACAAAGGATTTTTATTAACTGTTTTCTGAAACAATAAATTGAGGTGGATTTCATAATAAACCTCATAATGAATA